>JYFJ02005278.1:0-25967 GCA_000934665.2 Catajapyx aquilonaris
AACATTACAGTACAAAAACAACAAAAAAAAGGTGTGCGTATGGTCCCAACACCATCCACTTCAGCAAAAATGTTCAAGCCAAAAAAGCATCACGGGGTGTAAGCAAATTTTTTTTTCCCTTTGTCTTAACATTTATTCCACCATCTGGTTTTGCATCCATTCCCATTTTTTTGTAGTTGTCACTTTATATTCATGATACAGTTCATAAGGCCCCAGGTGGCATTTATAATGCGTTGCTTTCTGTAAGTCATCCTTTGCCTTGCTATTCTCCCAGAAAAAAGTCCAAAGTGGTGTAAGTACACATGCTGCCAGCTATTGCTGCCCTCACTTGTGGAAAATAACAGGCCAATCGAACCATGTGCTGGCAGTAGGATGCTTTCTTTGTATTGGTGAGGAGCCAGCTCTTGTGTAGCACAAATATCTACCTGGTAAACCATGCACTAGCAAACTGCACACCTACAGAGGCCAAAATCGTGACTTTTTGGCTTTTTATGTTGAAACGCTTCGTTTTCTATGACAGCAAGGGGGGGAGGGGGGAAAAGAATATTACAACATGTGATGTGCTCACTTTTGCATCCGCAATTCTATAGAAAACAAAAGGCATAGAATTTGGAGCAAATAATGAAAGCACAAGTAGTATTCAAATCATCTCTCACTTTCAACGCTACTTTACAGTTTACACTACATCTACATATATTTCCCTTGACTTCAATTTTGGCGCCTCTGCAGGGAACAACAAAAAAAAAACAGTCATAATACACCTTTCAAACACTGTATGATACACAAAGCTGGCATTTTTCCCATCTTCCCCACTCTCCTTTTTTTTTCTTTTCTTTTAATCAGCTGTTGCTGGAATGCATGTTGGGGCTATAATAAGTCAACCCCACACTCCTCACTATGCAGTCATATCTACAAAAAAAGAGACTTACGTAGGGATATTGGATCTCTCACACTTTCTCCTTTTGTTCGCCTATTCCGCACATTATTTTATGACAAACAAAAGGCACTACTGCAACTCACTTGTCTCATTACTGATGAGGAGTGTTTGGGGATGGAGTTGGAGTGAAAAGGGGTGGGGATGGTAAACGGCAATTCTCTCCCGACACTCTGGCAGAGGAATGCCAACGAGGGGAGAAAACGAGGCTTATTCATCCTCAAAGAACTATTCTGAGTGAAAACAAAAGTTCCTGCTCCTTCCATGATCATGAAAAAGACATACTGTTCCTTTTCCCCCCCCCACATGCAGTAAATGAACATGAGACCACAAAAGCACACATCAAATTTGAAAAATCAACCAACCCAAACATGGAGCAGATCTCATTTTTCATGGGACAAGGAAAATGATTAACCCTGAGAGTTAGTAGTGTCCAGCATCCCTATTGTTCAATTTTTTTTTTTCATTATTATTTTTTAAACTTCGTTTACAGTGTTTAAACTACTTGTGCACCATCAAGGCAGTTTTATTCTAGCACCATTTTTAATTATCTCTTTGCCTTCTCATCTCGCTCGTTTTTTTGTAAATAGCTTTAGAGGACTGAATCATGTGCTACAGTTTCCTGCGCACAAAGGAATAGGGGGAAGGTAAGAGGAGAGATCTGGACACATTAAAACTTGGTGTGAATGAAAACTCAGAAGATGAGACAGGTACAGGGGAGGGCAGTATCTAATCTGGATGGGTCTAGGCAGCAATAGAATGGGCGAGATGAGCCAAAATAATAAAGATAAGAGGGGGGAAAAAATAATAACAACTGATAACGACAACCAAACACAGCCACCCTTCCCCAATCCACAAACGTTCCAACCTGTTTCCCACCTCGCTTGTGTCTCACTGCTCTTCTACACAACTACCTACCCACATCACCTGCAATAATGGCATTTTGCTAAGTTCAGTACTGCGCTTAACTGTACTTAACAAAATCCCACAACCAACGAGCTATAATGTTGCAGGCCTTTTACCACATGCAGGATCAGGCAGGGTTTGGAAAATTAGGGTGGTTGGGAGAGGAGAGCAAGTCGCCTTCTTTTTGTTTAAAAAATAATAATAATAATATAGATTTCTTCTAAAAAGAAAAGCCTTTTGTCATATTTTTTGTAGTTTTCCATATATCTTCATCAGGAGGCTAGTCCAGACTGCCTCCAAGGTGTCCATTGGTCACAACCCCATTACTGCTACCACCATTGACCACATGTCCATTCTGGTGCAGGCCACCATTGGCATCACCATTGGTGGTAGTACCATTGCTAATGGTGCTCCCATTGGACATCCCAGCTGCGGAGGTGCGGTGGCGGATTGTGCCATTTGCGATCTTTGTGGCTTCGTGGATCTTGCCGTTGGTGCCATTTGCTGTCTTTTTGCCAGTATCGATCTGGTAGCATCATCAAGTTGAAAAGGCAGAGAAAATTGGAGAACAAGAAAGAAAAAAACACATTAGATTCATTGGAATTGACAACTGGCAGTGTCATAAGGGGGGGAAAATTTTAATTTCCCATCACAACATAGCTTGTAAACCCAAGGTCTTATCATATTACCAATTCCATTAAAATAAATGTGCGATGTGAAGTGATTATGTCACACCATGTTGATAGTAAACTCAGCACTGTAACCATAACATGTGGTGTGCCACTCAGTTTTTTCTTTAAATTTTGGATGAGGAAGAAAAACCTGCTGGCCTCTTGTTGCTAACATGTAATGGTCAAAACTGCTAGAGTCTTGCCAGAGACTTGCCACCTCCTAACTATGCAGATACTAAAGCAAACATAATTTTAGAGGTACTCGTAAAATAGGCCATACTGGCTTAACTTTCGGGTGGAAATGTTTCCTGGGTTTGGAGGAAGTCATTTATGAAAAATCTGAGAGGTCAAGGTCAACCTAAATCTCTTGCAGGATTTTATTGCTTCTGCAATAGGCAAAAAAAAAAAAAGCTTGAGACCACTAAAAATTTATGGCCTTCTTTGATGCAATATTTTGTGGTTAGATATGCATGTTTCTTTCCTTTCTGTTAGTAGAAAAGTGAAAAAATCTACCCAGAAACCACATTACAGTCAAGTTTTGGTAACAATTTCTTTTTCACCATTGTCACGCAAATATGTAATGTCTGTTCTATTATGGTTAAAAATTCTGTGGATGTACTATGCATGGTGTAACAGTAGATGTTAACAAAAGGCTTGTTTTGGGTAGCAGCCAATGGTGATAATTTCAAAGATTGTATGAGTATGCGACATATCATTGGCATGCAAGTGAAACTAACTCAGTCCAATATTGGCAATAATCATTTTTAGTTATGTACCCCACTTGTAAGTAGAATACATGTCCAAGCCCCTAAGGTGGAAGCTAATGATCTTAATGGCATTTGCATTATTTTCATTGCTATCGGGCAGTGTCTTTGTCACAGCTGAACGCCTAGTAACCCAGATTTATAGAGCGTCCCCTGCAGTTGACACCTCAGCGATTACAAAATCAGACTTTAGAATTTAAACATATTAATACTGTAATCCTTGGACACTTGTATAGAAGTTAGACATTCAGTTATTGTTAGTTTGTCATTTGCGCATAAGTAGAATAAAATTTTTAAAAATTAAACAAAAAATAATTCAGTCATATCTGGGTTAAAGGGACACTCCACTCAAAAAACAAGTTTGACTCTAAAAATCGGGCAAAAAATCCTGAATCTCTGGGTGCAATTCGTTTTTCGCTACGCGGAACAGTAATCCCAGGGCGAGGTGTCAAAATGTGCCGTCTGCTAATGAGCGGCGCGGGGAACAGGGGAACTGGAGGGCTGCACCACTCTGGGATGGGCCTAAGCGCGCAGGCAGGCGGGAGCAGCCCTCCAGTTCCCAAGGTCCCGAGGGCGTCACTGGCGGAAGGCCACCTTCTAGTGCACTATTTGAATTTCCCCACTTTGACCCCTCGCCCTGGGATTACTGTTCCGCATAGCGAAAAACGGATTGCACCTTCGGATTCAGGATTTTTTGCCCGATTTTTAGAGCCAAACTTGTTTTTTGAGTGGAGTATCCCTTTAAGGATGGACATCCCAAAATTAGTTCATGCTCAAATGCAGAAAACATTAACAACAAAAAGAACTTGAATGAGGGAGAAAGTCTCCAGCAGATGCCAATTTTTCTTGGAGCAGGCCTACACCACTCGTAAGTAATAATCTGACTTCACCAAAAAGAAACACACCTGGTTGACACAAAAGCCCTTCCAGCCCAATGCACAAAAATACACACAAAATAAGGATAAGGGCTATTTAGAGGTGGGTCCTGGCGCTCGATATTTACCTCATATATGTCCGGGGAAGTATTAAAACAGAGCAGTCTTGAGATAATCCGAATTGCCGATCTTATGGTCCCTCCCTAAAAGAACAATCATTTTAATAGAGTGGGACACAATGTCAAGTTTGTGCAGCAATTTCCTCAGTATTATTCTTTCATGTCAGGGCAGATAAAATTTTCTCATGCTCTACATTTTCCCAGTTGTTGAATCTTCCCAAACTACTCCAGAGCCAGCACCACCATAACTGAACAAGAATTACCAAGAACAAAATATTATAAACAAACAAAAAGTACAAGTGAAGGTCATGCATATCAGAAGCCAGCCTCATATGAAAAGATTACAGACAACTGAGACAAGTGCTCAAATAACGGAAAAGGTGAATGTGCAAGTTATTGACATTTCATCAAGCACATTTATGGCACTCTTAATAATTGTATTATCCCATCCCCATTACTATCACACACCCACTTTGTCAGCACAAATATGAGCAAAAAGCACCCATCTACTTTGCAAGATCTTAAAATTGATAAACAGTAGATATGCCCAATTTGTTCCCTACAATAAGATAATTTCATGTGCTTTTCTAAGCAATAACCCTGTCATGAGCTGGACCATGCAATAAGCACAATGACCCGAGTTTTCTCCAACGCCAGTATTTATGATTCTTTGGGCTCCCCTGCTCCAGATGCAGATCCAAAATAATACCACGAGTGCAACAGTAGCCCAGTTTTTCTAAAGTGCCCTATTTCCAACCCACTAACATGTGTTGCAAACACATGATAACTTTCACTCCCCCACACACTCATATCAAAAGTCCTATATCCATTCACTCACACATGCTCTGCTTATTATTATGGTGAGAATCAATCAAAGAGCCATTTCCCATCCAATCCCCTGTGAACCAATTAATCCATTTGTTCCCTACCCCACATATGCTGCAGGGTAAATGAACCAAAATAAAACTGACACACTTGAAGGTGGGCAATAACAGTGCAAATGCTGATGGCAGGCACAGTTGTTCCCATAGAAAGGGAACCCCTCCAATTAAAACCATCCAGATCACCCATCCTTTCTCTGCAAACATGTGTACAGGTTGGAGCAAATCGCCTCACCTTTTTGGGCCTCCTGTAGTAGGCTTTCCTGTAAAAGTCCAAGAAAAGGACAAGGAAAAGGAGGGCATGACCTCCAATCCACCACACAAATCCACGAGGATAGTTGCACTCAACGAACAGCAGTTGGAATGCGTGAGTTATGATGCACACAAACTGGACCTGCAATCATTGGATAGACAAATTTCATGTTAACTCTGAACATAAGTGCCTTTCATAAAATCACAATAATAATAAAAGCTAACCATCTGAAAAGTTGTGAGGTATCGCTTCCACCAGAGGTACTTGTGATATCTTGGCCCCATAGCTGCCATCATGTAGTACAAGTACATGACGACATGTACGAACGTGTTCAGTAAGCCAAAGAAAGTGCTGTGGCCGCCTGTTGGAAGAATTCATTTCAATCGCTGCATTAATAAGTTCCACCCCATATACACTCTCCACCCTCACACAAGACTCACCAGGGGTGAATTTAACTCCAAACCATACACTCATAGGCATGATGCCATGGTGGATGACGTGCAGATGTGACACGTGTTGGAACTTTTTCCGCATGGTGAAAAAGAACTGAAAGGGTGTGGGATTATGATTACATCTGCACCTGATTAATTCCTTATCGTGGCTTAATTGGAGCTGGTATTCTCACCGTGTCGAAGAACTCTGTGAACTTGGAGAAGTAGTACCACCAGCATGCATGGACCATCTGAAATTGACCACAGTGCAAGTGCTTTGCCCTTGTTTTCTTCGACCAGAATTATACACCTTGCCAATTACATGCTAAAACTTGATTACATGATGCTACTAGATAGGGCACACAACAACATTCATGCATGACTTCAATTGTTCACCATTACAACTAGCTTCCAGGGCACATAAAGCCTTATCTAAACAAAGGGAACAGCAAAGTTCATATCTTCCAATAAATTCTCTATTTTCAAGATTTACAACCATTTTAACCAATTGTTAGATTTCTATGCCTGCCTGGAATGTGTGATGTCTTGAGATTCTGACATCATGCCAGGAAGCAGTCATACATGGTCACATGTAAACACTCTTATCTGTAAGCAGTAGATGCTGCGGAAAGTCTAAAGTCTCTACCAATAATGAACAAATTAACAAATCAAGAGAAAAGTACTAATGTCATGCAAAATGGTTCCTGTGAAGCTTGCACTAAACTTCCTTGATAAATCCTGTTCTGAAAGCTGGACAAACTTCTGCCAAGCACTGGGCATACTTGCTCTACGACAGCCAGCTTAATATGCTTGTCAACACAGGAACCTGACACACATACTCACTCCTACCTAATGCACTAGACTACATATAACACTGTTAGTACGAGCGATTCGGGGCAACCATTCCAACTGTGATTCTAACAGGAAGTGTCTCTTGTAACTATCAATGCTTCAATTTGCATTAGAAAAAAAAGGCAGCATGCAAGCCTCAGGAACTAGGGGACTGAGACGCAACCTGCCGGAATCCCGGTTCTTTTCCTGCCCTGTACCATTTTTGTGAGAGCAGCAGCGACTCACCCTCAGCGATAGGGGATGGTTTGAATAGTCGATTGGCTGGCAACGCAAACTATAGCTTGTCAACCACCCTGACATCAATAACTGAAAACAAACCATGCTTATCGTCATCACCGACTTTTCATAAAACATGCCAAAACTGGCTTATTCTTCACAACGGAGGTAGGGCCATAGGTGGAAAGAAGGTGACAAATATTGTGTGCAGTGAGCACGACACTTCACATTTTCACAGACACATATACACCCATGGCAAGGTTAAGTACAGAAGTAGAAGAGGTATACAGCTACAAAGGTTAAGCCGAGTTAAGCCTAAAGCAATAACATCCAAAATCACTTCCTTGTCTACCCAAGCAGTGAAGTTACTAACATGGAACCTCAGAGCTTCACTTTGGTTCCACCATTGCCAGGCCACTGAACAAACTTGGCCTTAAATTATCACATCTTTCAAAACTTGTACTATTAGGTCAGGTCCACAAAACAACCCCATGCTCAAGGTGCACGTTGAATATTGCAAATTATAATTGTAATTGTTAGGAACATGCAACAATGCTCATCCAGAAGCATCCTCCAACATTGATTTGGTCCACATAGGAGGCTAACCATAACCATTGTTCCACATCTCCCCTTCAAAGTTCACATTCTTTTATTACCTTGTGCTTAAGTTCCACCTTTAGAGTAATTAAATCACATTTTCCATCCGCACGAACCATAAAAATCAAAACACATTCCCACCCATGAGTACTAACAGAGGTCCATTTGTAACCGCATCGTTCAAGGGCTACACAGTAATGTTATGCCTGATACAACAGCTGCAAATGCTTGCAACTGCATGTAACATATCTGCTAATTCTATGGTTAAATGCCCACTCTTGGAACATCCTGATCACATGCCCATGCACCACCAGAGTATATATGATGGCATGCTCCCATCTTTTTCAGCGTTGTCGTGTCACAACCTACCAAAACTGGACTATCCACTGATGCAATGACAACATCTGCAGGATGCACCTAAATTCATATTACGTGTCATGCAAAAGATTCACTTGTTTCGTCATGAGTAAATTGAGTTTTCATTAATTCAGTGTTACAGATTTAATTACTTACCCACTTTATTCACTTGAGCACTCCATTTTAATGATATTTGTCATTTTTCATCATGACCCACATTAATTGTGGCTGTTAAAAGTACAATCAAGGAATGAACCGATCCTTCTTTAAGATGTGGCGTATCCAATATGCAAAAACCAAAGTCAATAAAATTCAGCTAATTCCACCAAGCAGGCTGGGAAAATTCAGAATTTACTGTAGCAAGTGTAAAATGATCCAAAGTGCTTCACAAAGCTAAAAGAAGTTTCCACATAAAGACAATCATAGAAGCTTTCACATGACATGTGATATGAATTTTAATTCACATCCAGTGAAGACTCAGTACTAAAAAAAATAGCTTTCACCTTCACTACCATTCGGAACTGCCTCATACAGACTTGTTGTGAGTCTGGATTCCTGGCTTGAAAGTTGCACAATGTCAAATCTTCCCACCAAAAACAAGGTCAGACACATTAGCCCATGAGAACAGAGAAGTCAAGAAGAGACAGTCTGAGGAAGTTGGAAGGAGTCATCCCCAACAAAGTGGAGGTAACTAACCAACACACACTTGCATGTCTCACTATTTTGAGTGCAGAGTCATGCTGCAGACAGTGTGACGAGCATCTTGATGAGCTGTCCTCCAGTAATCAAGTCTCACAATGGTCCACAATTACAAGTAAATGAGGAAGTTGATAAATATGTTGCCAAATAAGTAAACAAATATTAAAATAAAAATTATTCAAACTGAAAATTGGCAGATGTCCTGTACATATGTTTAGGCGTAATATGTTGCTGAGGTACCACATATATATTTTAAATAGTAATCACATATTGCTTCACCTTTCCTATGTAAATGCTGTACATGGAAGATCTCTGGCAGCAAACTGAAAGTCATACCAACCACATGATGCAAAGTTCTGATCTGTGAAGAAAACTTCAGGTTCCTATATCACCGTAGCACACGAGTGTTCAGTGATCGTCAAATAGTTCCATTGTCCTCTTAATTGCACTGATTATTATCTCTATGCCTTATTTTCTGACATTTTCAAAACTTAAATGCAATTAATCATTTTAATTAATTGTTAACATTACAACAATATTAAATAAAAATTTAGCATGTTCATGTATCAATTAGCATTTGTTCCATATTACTTATTATTATTACGTAATGTAGGTCCGTTGTCACACATACACAAAACACTGGACTTTCGAGTATTTGATAGGATACTACTAACTCACAAGTGCAATTCTGTACCACATTATTGTCACTTACCCCACCATTGGTGCCCCAACATCACTCTGCATTCCTACTTTGAAGTAAGAAATCCATTCATCCAGGGGACAAATAAAATGACCCAGTTCATGATTCCCTTGGTCTTTCACTCACATGTCCTGCACTGAGCAAGCAAATTTCTAAATTGCAAGTGCTCCCCACTTTCAGTAGTCAGTGTCTATGAAATTTTGCAATATGCTGAAAACTTTTCTAGGAACATAGTTGGTATGACCTTCAGTATGTTGGCCCCATTATTGTCTCCTGAGACTCCACTTACACGAGGGTAAAATATGATGTTACCCATTCCCTTACACCATTAACAATTCCAACCCAACCAGCACCAATCACTCTGTCATATGTGCAACCAACCACTCACTGATCATGATTTTATAAATATATGCTATATATTTGCATGGTGGACATTGCTGAGGTGCTCCAAAACAAAAATGGCACGGAGGATCTCCCCAAAATGATTGCTGTACATGGTGGATCAACCTCTCCATTTGTAAGTTTCCCAACCTCTTTTTTTTGTACAACAGGAGAGTGAAGTTGAGGTGAGTGGAAAAGGATATAAAGGACAGAGCTAAGATAAGAAGTTGATCCTCCAGATATTTGCTGCTAAATTCTGGAAATTCATGCGGGAAGGTCCCAGCCACTCACCCTAATTGCCATGTCCGAATTGGAATAGTCAACTGGTTGACATACAAATGAGTACCCGTGAAACCAGCCTCCTCGACCATACTGCAAGCAGATGATACAGTTTAAACAAGGTGCTTACTTGTTTGGAAATCCCATAGCATAACATGACACTTGAGTATATGAGATGTGCAGCTGGTTTTTGAATGATGGTGAACTCCAATCTCAAATCGACAATGGCCAAATTATAGAAATTTCTCTTTTTGTTACTGTATCCACTGAATTTGGGCAGGTCATTAGGCCATTGCTCATGACTACTTAAACAGTGGCCTCTGGATTTGTTAAAGCAGTAAATCCTTTCAGGTGCACAAGTCATTATTGTTAGTGTCATATTGACAATGGTGTTAAGAAAAGTAAGCGTAACCTGCAGTCAAGAGCAATGTGGTATAGCTGTCACACAGCAATGAATTGCTTAACGACTGCTGGTGGTTGAGAAAGAAACTTAACCTGCCGATGCTACAGGGAGAAAATAAAAAGGGAGGCTGTAAAAAGAAACACCAGGATATGAATGGTAGTCATCTGACTTCAAGAGTAAAAGGCGTGAAGGTGAAGTACTGTACATATGTAAATAAGCTTAACTACATGTGAAAGAAATGAAAAGAGATGAAACGTTTCTGCATGTACCCAACAACTCAACAACCTCGTGGGAGACTCAAGAGATACCTGAGGTCAGTCATTTTTAAATGGTGCAGTGCATGTGTCACGATGTAACCACCTTTACTGCTACGTATGACATTTAACATAAGAAGCACACGTAACATCAATGTGACAATCCCAAGCAAACACTCTTTGTGACTACAACCAAATGTGAACAGAGACAAGGAGTGGAAAAAAACACCAGAAGTTCTACAGAATGAAGTCAACAGTGTTTAGAAGAAGAGAATATCTTAATCATTAATCTCTCAATACTTGTGTTATGTTGTCCACCCTTGTGAACTGCAAATGAACAAGTACTACATCCCAAGGTCATCAGGGGTGGAAGTCACATTCACAAGCAGCCAGTAACCCAGGTACTATTTTTCATAATTTTCCCCACTTCACCTCTATTGGCTGTGAATATTCTGCTGCCATTATTATGTGTTCCGGCCTTTTAGTAATTTCCCCATGGGTTTCTAATGAGATAGTATTGCGCCAATATGTTGTATGTCCAGGGCACAAATCATATTGTGGCAGGCATGCTCCATAATTGCAAGAAATAAATTGGGTTTCAAGAACAGGTGTGAAACAAAATTCTGCAACATTCTCCTATGCATTAATTGAAAAACTAAACTATTGGAGTGTCAGGACAAGGTTTCACATCCCATTTTACCTGACAACTACCTGAGGATCATAACAGCGGTGCCCAGATAAAATGGGACAATGCAGAAAACCCTGAATTTTCATACTACAATGGAATGAATAGGTCACGGAGAAGTGTGATTATTATAAGTCATAACCCATATGACCAAAGTTACGAGCTGGGGGACTCACCAAGTCATGGCTCCTGTGATTGTGACCTTAACAAAATGACAGGAGTTGAGGAAGGGGAGGGAAGTGGAAGAGATAGTAATCAGATCAAAGTGGCCTGCCAATACACTAAAATCACAATAAACATAGCCATATCTCTGCCACATCAAATCTTGCTCTTTTTTTTTCTTTTGGCTCTGCAAAGTCACACCCCCAAAAAAGAGCACAAGTTGCTTCAACATAGCATGGGAAACAGAAGGATTGGTTTCATAGAGAGACAGCTGCCATGCAAATGTTAGTAATAATGTTTCAACAGAGATGGATGTTGTGGGCATGAAACAAGTGCAAATGATTGGAATCTGGGATAAGGAGCAAAGGTGCACATAGAAATTGTCAAATTCACAAAAATTCATCCTATCACTCATCATCATCCGCAAAAAGAGAAAAGCAAGAAATCTGCAACAATGCAATCAGAGCTCTGTGAAGCTCAGAACATACTGATATGAAAGAGCAAATAAAAATTCTATAATTCAGGCAAAAACATTGCATTCTGCAGTAATTTATCATTAGATTGCATTTTTATATAGCTGACATTGACTTCAGTGTCAATTAACACAAATTGACTTATTTAAAATTAACAAAGAATCTAGTAGATTGAAAGATATGTCAGGAATATATATCAATTGATATTAAAATAATGGACTTGCCTCATAGAACAGCCAGGCACTGAAGATGACTTGAGCGAAGTTGTAAAAGACGAGGAAGTTGCGCATTTCAATAGGTGGGCGGTTCTTCATCAGCCGTGGGCCTACGACTTTCACTGTGTACACGTAACTTAAACATATGGCCATCGTGGGCCATGGGGAGTCCATGAACAGCCATCCATCCACACGTGGATCTGACAATGAAACAGCATCACAGAACCATTCAACCAATCAGTATCATTCTACCCTGTTAGAGGTCCCCTATTTGTTGAGTCCACTGTGGCTGTGTGACCCACCATGGTACACTTAAATCGGTTAGCCCAATTCATCAACACATTAAATGCAGATTTTGACATTTTACTTAGTTCCACATGGGATTTATGTCCTAAGGGGTTGCACTGACACAAATCCCTAACAGGAAACCCTCTATGGGCTGGTTGCACCACTTGAAGCAGAAGAGTTTCCCTGTTACCAATTGTTCGCAACAAATATCCTGAATTACCTAACAAGTATGAACTCTTCGGGAAGGAGAACGGAACTCAATTATACAGCACATCCAACAAGCATAATTTTTTCCTCGTTATTAATTTTTTTCTTTTGTGGGCAACTATTAGCAAGTAAGAGAAGCCTATGGTTATTGATACATTTATGACAGTTCTCCCCAACCCTGCAAATGATATGCAGAACTATTCAATGATAACAGTAAAGGGACTTGTATGCAAAATGGATGTACTATTTGCATAACTGCTCTCGTCCAGTCATTTACACTTATACCACCACCATTTGTGTGAGAGCAACCTGGAAGTGTTGATGACTTGGTTACTTGGTGCAATACTTCAAACTCACAAGAGCCTATTGCAAGCAAGAGCAAGCCTTTGTGCATGATATACAGTATGCTCATAAAGAATGGTATGACTTTATGGACGAAATGCTTATCCTGTTCCCAACCCCTCAGTCGCCAGCATGTTTTTTAGGGTATTGGGAAAGGCCGGGAAAAGGGAATAAAAACAAGGAAAAAGAGAGTAAAAGAAAAATGGCAAAGAATGAAAATTTCATGAGGGAAATTCATCTTAACTCTATGTAAGGTTGGGAACCACTGCTGGACAGTCAAGATACACATTTAGCCATAGAGTTATACCATTCTTGATGAGTAGTACTCTACACTACAGCTGGTCCATGAGCTGGTCCAACAAGTCACACAGATATGTGTGATATTACAACACTGCAGCCCTAAATGGGTGCATCAGGCCTGTACATTTCTTCCTTGAGGGAAGAGGATCACGTGAAGGTCACCCTTTACCACCATAGCCAACCAAACAGGTAATTTCATAAGCTTCCCTCAACCAACAGGGCAGAAAAAGACATGTGCATTGTATAACGTTTACTATCAGGTAAATGAAAAATCCTAAATCAGTGTCCCTGAGCCACTGGACCAGCTATGCAGTCACTGCCATAGCTGCCCCCCATAGATATTAATAAAAGGCTTTAATAAAGCCTTTAATATCCATGCTGCCCCCATGAAGTATGTAACACATATACCAGAATGGGGAAGAGTTTTGATTTATTAACAGCTATTCTCATGTAGCTGAAAAATCAGCAGATTCTAACACAAATGCGCTGTGAATAACAAGTTAAATGCATGACATTCGCTATTTTCCAGAGGCACTTTGTATTCATTCTATCTTCATGCAAAGTGACATTTCCTCCACATAGTATTTTCCATTTATAACTTATTTGGACACTATACAGCCTGTCCTAAAATGATTAATTTCTCAAAAAGATTGTGCCTAGCTTAATAAACTGTTTCACATACTGGAAAACTCAACAAGCAATATCAAAGAATAATACAAAGGGTCCCACTCCCAGGTGATTGTTATCATTACTCATCATTACATGCAATCATATTTCATCAGGGAGCATTGGAGCCTACTCAAGAATGTGTGACTACACGATAATGAGTACACCTGATTATGTAAAGGCAACCCCTTGAATAAATGCACAACAAGTCAAAAAGCAATCTGTCAATGTTGTAGGGGTTTGACTAGTTTAGCGGGATGGGGTAGCGAAGGTTGATCACCTTGCTCCTTGACTTATCAGTTAAGTCATTCTGCTCATTCTATTGAGTTATCAGTTCCTTCTCTCTGGCTCGTGGCCCTTGCAGTGTTAGCTCATGAATCTGTTACAGTTGTTTTCTCTCACATTAGGGCTCCAAGACCCTACTTAATTAGTTCTTGTGGATGGGGCTACTCAAAAAAAGATGCATGTTGCCTGCTACTGACAGTGAGGTGACATCCTTCACATGTTGAAGAATTGGAAACAAGCTTCCAAGAAAATAAAATACAATGGCAAGCAATGTAATAAAATCACCAACAATGACAATGGTGGAACAGGACCATGGCCACATGAGTAATATGGGTGGTGTTCATTCAGAAATCTGACAGTATCTTATTAACATACCATGAGTATCTTTATTGCTTGTTCACCACTTGCATTTCTGCTGAGCAGCATAAACCACTGCAAAGATATCACTCTCGTCATCTAATGCTTTTTCATTTAGCAGTTTCCCTCAGGAGCATGCATACTGATATACATTGATAACATTGCTTTTCAGTCAAGGGAGCCGAGTCAGAGCAAACATAGCGCATTCCATAAGAGGTCCTTATGACTGGTTATATGGACAGAAAATAAAGAATGAGCTGGATTTCTTTTCCTAGATATCAATCATGCAACTGACCCATAGCTAGTAAAGGTACAGGTGGACCCAATTCATAACTTCATCAGCCACCCCATTAGGGCAGTACATTGTGGAATCAAGGTAACAAGTCCCTGTTAAATATTTTTAAGAAGGAAATGCCCTCACCTCGCCTGTTCACGAGAATTTCATTGTATCCATCAACTATGCTCCTGATAACTGAAGTCATGTTCGCAGTCATGTTCCTGCTGTGCTCCGTCACGTACTTGTCACGATGTAACTGCAGTTACTCTGGAAAGTAAAAGAAGGTTCAACTTAGTACATTTAGCCATTCCTAGACCTGTAGTATGATAATTATATTTTTCCCTTTCAGGCATGGCAGTTCTGATTGGCTAACAAAATAATTACCAACTTGTCTGGTAGCACTTATCAATTATCTCAATACTTCCTTGTCTGATAAGATTAGGAAGCTGGCCGACAAGGCATCAGCTTTGATTTGTACAACAAGCATCAAAAACAAAATAATATCACAACTGCACAAGATACTGAACTGTGTAGGCAAACACCACTATCCATTCAGCAATACCTCAGCCACTGTACCAATACCAATGTTAGCCAAAGGTTGGCATAATCCATAAAAATAGGCCATTGCAATGAAAATTGTAATAAATCATGTAGCACAGTTTAGTCCAGATGACGGGAATGACATGGGATATAATTTCTCTCCTCTTAGCATGTAATTTGGAGATCAGGAGACAACCTCCTTCCTAGCATTGTAGAAGTGTTTCCACGGGGTCCCAAAAGTCTCCAAACATAGAGAATGCCAATTTTAATGTGCTCAGTGTGGCGGGCTTCCCAAGTCAGGCACAGGTCAATGCACTGTTGCCAGTCTTGACGCACATGTCAGATGATGGTGGCTAACCTCACCATTGACGTAAGTGTTGGCCTCGTCAGAGACGAGGATATCAACACCAAAGTTGTCCTGATCAAAGTGATCTTGCATCCATTTGCAGAATTCAACACATCGGTCAAGACTGGTGGTAATGCATAATATATTGACCTGTGCCTGACTTCGGAAGGCTGCCACATTGAGCGAATTTGATGACATTTCTATTTTGAGATGACATTCCCTATGTTTAGAGACTTTTGGGACATCCTGATTACCACCTTCCAAAAGTTAGTACCCTTAGCTTTCAAAGTTTTTAAAAGTATTGTACATTTCACAAAACTCAACATGGTCATATGATTAGAAAAGGGCAGCACAAGCAGAGATCTTGAATGGCACAAGGCTCTGAGGCCCAAAAATTCAATACCTGGGTTGGACAGTGGAATTTATCATGCGGAAAGAGTTTCAATGTTCTCCCTATGTTCACAAGGGTTTTTTCTGGGTTCTCCCATTCCTTCCCACAATCAAAATCCATCAACAGCACAGTCAATGAATCAAGTCTGGCTATGTGAAAGCGGATCCTCTAAGAGGCCAGTCTTATCTTGTGGGTTACCCAATTAATTATTAATTAGTCGCATGATCTTCAGCTGTCACAGCAAGCAAATGGCACGTCCATAGATATTAAAGAGCAATATCTATGGGAATGTCCATCAAGACATTTTTAGAACTTGGGTATGTACAGCATTTTCGAAGTCTACGCAGAGCACTTTGGTTTCTCCTCTCTTTAATTAGTAATTTGTCCTACCCTTTCGCCTTTCTCCATGTACCTTAAACCTGGCCACCTTTTTTAGTACCTTAAAGGTTGCACTGTACATACTAGACAGTAGATATTTTGCAAGAGGTTCATGCTGTCATGCCTATAGGACTGATTATACCCCAGAAAATCTGGAAAATCACAGCTGCAAAACAGTCCAACAAAATGCACTGGCATTTTCCCAGCAATACAAACTGCCACATGGCGTGACTGGCATCAGGTACAGACTGCCATTTGACTGACAAATTACTAAGTCAACTTTCAAAAATTCATGTTCAGCCTGAATTCAAATGTTGCAGTGTCATAAGTGTTAATTTAATCAGCACAATCCTGGACCTGGCATGGGCATTCATCTTTTCATATTGCCTACGATTCTTAATCCCAATGGCAATTTTTATGTCCACTATGAAGTGTGCAATAGTTCTGGTATGCAACTAGTCGTAAATCATGTACACCGATATTGAACTGGGTAGTAACAGCTTTTCTGTACATGCTATCACCTGAACCTGCAGTGATCATCATTGCACCTTATCCTACATGACACCAGGGTTGTTTTGCAACTCTTCAAATTTGCACCCACCAAAATATTTAATTTCACACATTTACAGGGGTGGCACACTGCCCAAATCTCCAAGAGTGCGGTACACGGTTAACCCCAGCAACCTGTTGGAAGCCCCACTCAGGTCTGCACCGCCTAAGAACAGCTGTTGTGACTGTAGGGCAGTGTAGTGCACCTCCCTAGCACATACAGTCAATGAGGAAAGATACGGGCAGCCAGTCCAATAATTAGTAGCAGACATTCGTGCCACTAATAAGAGCCACCCGTTTTCCAGCAAACGTCAGCACCACGCTTGCATCCTGTCTGCCGGATCAAGGCTATCCACCCACCCGTGCAATGCAGCTTATGACCACACCGTACCTGTTCTATATCCTGGGGGTATGAGAGCCGGCTCGGATCAAGTGAGGGCGGGGGTGGGGTACAACAGAGCACACCACCACTCTCACACACACACACGGAGTCAGCACGGCCGGTACAGCGTAGGGCACCGCATGGCACACTCCTCACTGGGGGGGGTACGGCACCGCGGGGTTGGGCAGACAGACAGACACACCGGCGAGGGAGCGAATAAGGGACGAAGGGAGGAAAAGGCGGCCGCCGAATGATATAACCTGGGCAGCAGCACACCGCGCCCAACAAGCCGCCCGGAAGAACAAGGCCTGCCAACCTAACCAACCGAACGCCACACCCCAACCCCAACCCAGACTGGCCAACTTCTGCCCGGGTCTGTCTGCCCCGGGTCTGTGACTCTGGAGAGGGGGGATGACAAGGGAGCAGCCGGCAGGGTTGGGTAGAAGACTGGGGGAGAGGAGGAAAAAGGGCTGCCAGGGGGTCTGGCTGGCTGTCGTCGGGGTGGGGAGAAATGGGGGGAGGTACCAACCCTTGCAGCACATCCGCCCACGCTTCCCTCCCCGGGGCGGTTGCGCGGACAGACCCGCAGCTGCACCCACAGACACTACCCGGCACACTTTTTTAAGGCTGGACACACGTATCCGGCGGTACGTGGAAGAATAATACAATGGGGATGTCAACTGATCAAACGGTGGGGGCGAGTTGTAGTACACGTGCAGTGGACCAGTAATGGCGACCGGCATGGGTGGGGCATACCCTGCATTTTGCTTTTGGAAATATTGGACCACGTATTGGACGGACAATAGTCAGTGTCAGTACTCTGTAGCTTATCGAGAGAGAAACTGTTCTGGCTCAGGACTGAGCACGTAGAAAAAAAGGTCCGTAAATGCCACTTATTCGTAGGCATTCATTGTGCTGTCACTGTAGACGAAGAGGACAACGTACTGTTTGTGAATACTGATCTAAATTAATGGCGAGTTCTAAATGACGTGCCAGGTATGATTTATGATAAAGACCAGTAGGGTGACTCCCTCCTTCTGGGATTAAATTATACAGTATTATTATCCTACCACAGTATGCAAAATTACGATTCCTGTACCGTCAACTGGGGTGGGATTATGCCAGCGCATTTTAGGACAACAGTGCGCCCTACCGCGAATTTTACTCAGAATTGCCCATCTTGACCATATTTCAATGTAGTAAAACACACCTAAATTCCCTTGCTGCCAGGCGCACTGTGGTCCAAAAATGCGCTGGCACAAATCGCATAATCTCACCCCGTTTGACGGTATAGTTTTTAACTTTGTATTTAACAGACTTAGTATGCCGTAAGTACGTGGTGCACTTCTGTGGAAATGTGCAATTATTGCGTATATTGGCGATTTCGTGGTGGGGCGATTACTCAACGACTTCTGAGATCCCGTGACGAATTTACTTGACCACGAGGTAAATCCATAATCGACCTTGAATCGCAGATATGATTTCGTGCATCATTGTTTTCTTCGCATTGCTCGTGACTTGCACATGTGTAGCTACTGTAAGGCGAGGATTCAGCGCAGCAGGAAATCCCAGAAGAATTAAAAACAACAACAACCAATCTTGCGCGTGACTAATTTGCAGGCTACTCACACATAAGGTGAAAGTGCATAATTGCAGCATTCTCTCCGCAATTATTTTATCATCGCAATTTTTGCACCTCGAAATTGAGTAGAGTTGACTGATACGACGCGGTAACCCCTTTGGCGTTACTTGATTTATATTTATGTGCTGGTTGAGTATGTTGCGAGACTGTGGTATATCGAACGAGCCGTATATATACAGTATCGGTACCCGGTGCAAAATGGAACATGTGGCAAGGTCACGCAGGCCAATGAAATCTTTCAAAGAGCGGTGAAGGTTCTCATTTTACATGCTGTCTGCACCCTCTTGCGTACATACCTAACTCATAATAATTGCGTTCCTCGTGGGTGTAATATTGCAACCAGTATCCTAGTTCCCAGAAACAGGAAACAGCAAGAAACCACTGATTTATTGCATTCCTAGGGGGCCGCAAGTGCAGCTTTTTTTCGCAACACTTTTACCCGCTTTCACCGCGACAACTCCCAACCAACGACAATCCGAATTAATGATGGGTCCAATGATTGTTGAGAACACAAGCTCTCGAATGGGGAAACAACCGGAAAAGGGTGGGGTGGGGACACCGTCTGCATCGCTTGCCAAATTACGTCATGGCTGTATCTGAGTCAAGGCTGAGGTCCGCCGAGTGCTTGACTCAGTATTGCCTTATTATTGCTTCTTATATAGCTCAGTTGCAATATTGATGATCATTCATGGACCTGTCAAGACAGGTGAATAGACCGAAGCCAAAAATGGGCTGCTGACATAGAAACCGAGTCGAGGGGCAAACGATCCTTTAAAATAATGTCCTAATTTCCAAAGGGCCCCTCGTGCAGCAGCTGCCGGGACAAATCAAGTTGCAAGGCTGGACCAGATGAAAGCAGGCCGCGTACCGGTACTCTTGAATTCTCGGCACGTCCCATGCAACCCACTGGCCCTCGTGATCGTCGGGGTCTCTCTCAGTGGCTCTCTTCTTCTCAGAATTCCTTCCGCCTCATAATCAAGTTTGAGGAACTTTACTTTGTTACGAAATTGCATGTTTAATTAGTAATTTGTACTGTATAATATTATAGCGACGCAAATCAATGTGTGTGTACTTATCACGTGAACTTTTACGACTATATTGCTTCGAACGTGTGATCTAGCTCGGGGAGATGTGTACAGTATACAGTTACATTGATGCAATAAAATTGTGCTGGCGCACTTCCGCGCGTGATGTAGGGTACTGGGTATCTGTACCAGATTGTTAAATCTACCGGTATGAGGATGCGCTTCTGACATATTGGCTGACTTTGTTTTGCATTTTTGCGAGCAGGAAGATACAGTCCAGTTGTTTTGTAACCTACAAATGAATT
This sequence comes from Catajapyx aquilonaris, assembly GCA_000934665.2. Classification (NCBI taxonomy): domain Eukaryota; kingdom Metazoa; phylum Arthropoda; class Diplura; order Dicellurata; family Japygidae; genus Catajapyx; species Catajapyx aquilonaris. The sequence goes on from JYFJ02005278.1 coordinate 20,388, forward strand.
ATAGGACCTGCTTGACCACTTCTGGGGTTGCACATTTTAAGAACTTTTACATTGGGGTAGATCAGTTTAGGTAGCGGGAATAAGATGTCTGGCATGAATTCGAGAGCAAGGGCATAAAATGCGTAACGTCAATGCTCTAACACGCATACATTGTTTTGATCAGTAAGATGTACAACGACTTTTTCTTCGGACAGAAGCTGTGCAAAAAATTGCCACAAACGTGGTTTCACAGTTATCGCCGAGTATAATGAACAGGAATCCACGAACAACACCTAAAGGATTGCCTAACGGGAACTTCGGTACGGAGGAAGTTCAGTATAGTCATTATAAAAAGGTATACCATGTCGTGCGCTTAATCTCTGGGCGGCCTCTGTAGAGTGTATACACTATATACAGTATCGTGTATGACAACTTGAGGAGGAAATAATGACTCTGTGCAATAAGTAATAAACAACTCGTTTCAACCGTGTCCTCCAGGTTTCTCGAATGAGAGAAAAAGAGGCCAAAAAAACAACCCCTGCGCTTTTAGTGGCCGTCAGCTGAATCCTGGGAACAACTGACCTTCTCTAACAGTGGCCTAAGAGAAAATGACAGGTTCAACCAGAAAAGAGGAGGCGGCGGATGATGTAATAATGGAGGGAAATCATGTAACGAGGAAGTGGTGACTTAGGCTACATCCGAGGTGGTCCTATACGTGATGTGTGCACCGTGCGTTAATAATGCTATGTGCTGGCTGGCTCTTGCTTATTATGCCCTTTGACACGACGCTTATTGCAGATTTCTCACGACTTCAGCCCACCTTTCCGTTAACGGCGGCGATAAATTATTCGCCGGATTTCCTGACGAAAAAAGTGCGGTAGATTTGGTGATGCGATTTTAATTTTTCGTCAATGCTCGTCATCGATTTGGCGAAAAAGTACGCCAGCAGGTGACAGCTCCTATCACCTTATACCTTCAAGGCACGTTATGGAACAATCGCGTGCGTTTCGCCAGTCAGGGGAATCAGGGCATCAATTAAACATCGGTGTCCGTTACATGCCGTATTTGCAGTGATCACGGTCCTGTTTCAATTGGCCGAGTGACTCTTTCGGTACGGGTGTTGACCCGGTATTCGCGGACTCTTGACTCATTCGGCACATTTCTTCGGCCACCCGTTGACAATAGACTATAATGAAGCGTGTTAAGGTTCAGTACCTCGCACAATATCAGAGGCGGATGGACGCTTCATGTCTGGTTGAGTACTTCCGTGAGTTCTGTGTTCTCTCTCAAGATAATCCTGATTAGATCTGCATCTGCACGAACGCCGTGTTTACTTTTATGCCGAAGACCACTTGAGTCACCATCACTTGAGCAGATTATCTTAGATATTGAGCTATGTCGATTTTATTTGTCATTTTTGCTCTAATAACGGAAAAGGGAAAACCACAACAAATCACCCGCCTAAATTTCATAGTACTTGTTAGTGCAAATTTCGCCGTTATGCACAGCAATCCGTGCAGTCTGAACACGAACGAATTCTCCGGTTGATTGCAAAGCAAAGCGGCTGAGATCATGACTTTCTATTTCCATGTAGTGATTCGGGGCAGAAGTGTACCCCGCCTACCCCTCTACCACTACAGTCAGAAGAGCCTCGCAGGTGGTCTCCGGAACCAAAAAAAGAGTGTCCGAGAAACCTCAAATCTATGAAAAGGAATCTGTTGATGGTGTGCCCGCAATTGATATTCAAATCACATCGACTGACTACTAGCTTTCATTGTATGGGCCTGAGAATCTGATTAAGCCGTAATAAATCACACGTGTTGGGGTTAGTCACAGATGGAGAGAGTGACGTGCAATGTTGAGCGAATGGCTCAATGGCAAGAGGGGCGTAGCCATGCCTTCGAGAAAGTGTCGGCTGAAGGTCTTTGTCGTAAAAGTAAAACTGCACCGTACAGTTTCGCTCAGTACGGTAGCATTTTCAGTAACTGAAGAACTCGGGGGAAGAACGCTCAAGGTCCACTTTTTTGTCAAAATTGAGTTACATAATATATCTCAGAAGATAGTTTCACTATAGTGTATCTAAAATATGATGGCTTGGTCGTGGTTGTTGAGTAATGATCATAGTCCAATATGGAAGGCCCCGAAAGTGGGATTTACAATATAACCTTATGGGCCTTCGAATTTTAAAATTGGAATATCTCAGTTTCACATGAGGTGGACCTTGATCGTTCTTCCCCAGAGGTCGTCATATTATTGTATACGATTGTATAACATACCACATTTTATGACCGAAGAAGAAAATTTCAAAGGTGATCCTAAATGGCAATGCTAATGGAAACGGGTGATAACAGGCGACGAAGCCGTTAAGATAAAATGATGAGTTGATTGCCATGGTGACTAATCCAAACACACACACGAGCACACGCACAAAAGCCTATCACCATACAGTGGTATAGCCTCCATCACCATTCTCTTAAATTAGCTGCAAGGCTAAAACTCAAAGGATGGCACTCTTAATTATAAAAATGGTGGACATGACGTGCTCTAATTCAGATTCATTTTGAATCAATTAGTCGCCGTCTTTTACTAGCTTCAAACGTGCTGATTGCTGGAAAATTGGTGGTTATGCAACATTCAGGTTATATAGCATGTCAGCTGACCAAACGAAGGTAACAACAGGAAGGGTAACATAATCCGGCACCTTTATTATCAACGAGAAATTATTATTATTATTATTATTATTATTATTATTATTATTATTATTATTATTATTATTATTATTATTAGTATCTGTATGTGGTCATACGAGGATATTAAGGACCTCATCCTCAATATCCGCTGGCAACCCCGTATCTGTTTGGGAAACGCCGTGAAGATGATGATGAAGATGATGAACACGAGCTCATTTTTCAGTACCGAATCGTTTGACTGAATACTTACTGTTAGTCAAAACCTCCAGAAAAGTAGGGACCTATAGGGCGACTGACCCATTCCAAAACGGCCAAAATAATACTCTATACTCTGTAGGCATTTCAACTCGAGGCGACATACACGTTCTGGTGATGTACTGTACCCTGAGAATGAACTATATTATTGAAGAATATCACTTGAATATATGTTATTCTTATTACGTATGATATGCAGAAGATCATGCAAGGTAGGCTATGTTTAAAATTTGTAAACAACCACTTAACCCTTATCTACGTAGTATCATGCTGGGGTCGTTTTTGACCCTAAGCTGACGAGAATTAATAGTGCCAAGTAATTGATTAATCAAAAGCCAAATGCTTTTGTGTATTCCTCAAACATATCATTGCCTATATGTTATACTTTCCTTGAAATTGGGGAAAAAAATTCAGGGCCCTCAAAAATGAAGATGGGATGGATCAGTTGTAGAGTATACTGTACAGTACATTAGTATACTGTATACAGTACATTAGATGGGCCTATAGGCTACCTATATACTTTGATCAATACTTTTGAAAATATTAATTGCAGATAATTTTATGTAGAGGTTGCTGCTGAGATATCTATAATTATACACATTCAAGTATGTTGCACCGTTTTAAAACTTAATTACGTTTTCTATAAGTCTGCTTCATTATTTACACATAAAGATTTATGTGAGCTTATTTTACATGGCATTCAATATTTAACTCGTCACATGAATTGGAGATTAAATATAATTAAATTAGCACTTGGAGTCGCAAAAGACCTCATGATACTAGTTACACGTAATAAGACACCTCTCAGACGTGATCAAGATTCGTATAATCATTATCTTCAGTATCACCCTCACGGCACCTAGGTGGTGTTTTTCCAGATTAACGACGCGTTTCGCGACCAAAAAATAATAATTTCCCTTCGAAATGCGCCTACCATGATTTTGCTACTGCGCCCCTTAATTTCCCATAACCTGCTAATAAGACTTATATCAGACGTGATCAGGATTCGTAATTATTATCATCAGGATCACACTGACGGCAGAAAATTTACCCGACTGAGTCAGAACTATATTTCGCAAAAAAAAAAAATCACCAACTCACCGCTATTACGCAATACTCTATCCAAGACTATAACAGAAATTATACATGGAACGAATATTAATTCATTACTAAGTAAGTATTGGGGAACATTACATCAAAGGAATAGGAAGGTATAGGGCCTACACTTTCTGCTGTTTGGCTGTGCATAAGTGTCTGACTCCCCTCCCTGCCTAAAAAGTAGATTGGCTTATCTGTACACATGATTACGTCTCTCCACAGCGCGCTTTTTCGTTGCATAAATAGGATAGGGGCAGGAAATATCGATTCCGACACTGGAGTATTGCATTGCATGCATGTACTGTACCCCGGAGTGTGGAGGGTTGGGGGCAGTGGGGGGAGGGGCGGGGGTGGTGTTGTAGAAATGTAGGCCGCTTTCTGAGGTGTAAGTGATGGGGGGCAACTTGTTCGCAACTGAAAGGTTCTCATCTGATCAATGCCCCACCACATGAGTACACTAGCGTATATATGTTAGGCGCAAACCCCGAAAACTGCCATTGAGCGAAAAAACCGAGCATTTCGCGAAATGCCCTTTTTCAAATCTCCATTTCGCGAAATTCTCCTTTTAAAAAGACCAGAACGCTCTTCTGGACTACACAAAAATGTCAGGACGAGAAATTAGTGACTTGTCTGGTTCAGAAAAAGCCCACAACGCGCTGTGGGAGTTTCTTGTTACCCACTACGCCATGTGGATAACAATATAGGATGATTTATTTCCAGCATCTACTTGGCGTAGTGGGAAACAAGAAAATGCAACAGCGGGTTGTGGGCTTTTTTCCTGAACCATTCACGACACTAATTTCGTATCCTGACATATTTGTGCCGCCCACAAAACCGTTCTGGTCTTTTTAAAATGAGCATTTCGCCATCTGCCCATTTTAAAGCGAGCATTTCTCGATCTGCCTGTTTTGAAGAGAGCATTCTACGAAATGCCCGGTTTTTTTCCTTAATGGCCGTTTTCGGGGTTGCGCCTAACATATACACATCAAGGTGCTGCACATACATCGCAATGGTGTATACCTTATGCCACCATATCGACCAGACCCACTCTAAATTTGACCAAGGGTCACAAAGCAGCAGCCGTCGGCGGCAGTCAATCACAGTTTTCGTTTTGTAGGTCACATAACGACTGCTAGCCTTGCTTCATACACGAGATGGTATTTGTAGCTTCAATGCGGAGAGTAAGCAATAATTGTATCCGTTCGAGTGACAACGATTGTAATAACATCTGTCGCAGATGTCCCAGTGTGTGCCATAATCTGTTCATTGTATCTGTCGCGTGAATCGGCGAGTAGTGACGTTTTCGAATCAACCTCATATGCTCGAAGAATATGGCGCACTTTATAAGAGGTTTCCAAAATGTGCGATGCCAATTGCAACTGCTGCCTTTGGAGTGTCATCCACAACCCTCGCCAAAGGTCGTACAGTATAAGCCGGCCTATATCCGCCAAAGGGATTAAATTGTCTATGCCCAGCCCATGGCCCAGCCAGATGTGAAATGCCCTTGGAACGTTTTTCCCAACATCTGATATTGCTACTATATGTACTCACGTTTTTC
>JYFJ02005279.1:0-26155 GCA_000934665.2 Catajapyx aquilonaris
CTTCCTACCAAGCATAACAAACATCATTGCGCAAGTAATTGACTAACTTTCCGGCTCTGTAATGTTGTGATTGCATACCGATGTCTCCGTACATTTCCTATACAGGTGTAAATTTAGACCATGGACATTTCGTCATCCTTTTGACCCCTTTAAAAGCCATTGGGCGGAACCGGTTTTGAACATATTTACGTTTCAACCACGTCAAAAAAATGGGCTCTCAAAAAAGTGTATGTACCAAGTGCAAACTTGCTGGGCGGTCACCCTAATAGTGGGCCAAAATTCCGCAAAGGGTCAAAGGAGCAAGGCTGTTGCGTCGCGTCGGGGGGTGATAGGTACGGGTAAAAAAAAGTCGAAAAAACTCGTCGAGTCCATCCCTAAGGCAAATGCCCAGGTCACAGCGCATATGGGCCACTGGGACACGCGCAGACGGAAGAAGCAACTGAGAAAGAGAAGATGGTTGAGAGGAGGGGGAGCGGGGGGTCAACATCCAAGCAGCAGAAGGCTCCATCTTCAGGAGGAATGACCCAAACCTTTTCCCTGTACCTTCGGAGCCGATTGATTCGTTTCGTGTCTTATACGAGTTTCTTGGGCGCGGTCGGAATGTGCTCATCCGGAGGAATGTGGTTGCTTATTAATCGGTAGTGTCTGAAGAAGACACCTGCTGGAGGCTGCTTGGAAAGTGGGATGGTGTCGTCTTTTTGACACGGTGCGGTTTTCTTTTGAGGTGATGAGTGCTTGGATGTGTTTGTGGAAATATGATTTGTGGAGTGTTCCGTTATGCAGTGTGTTCCAATCGTAGTGTTCGTTTCGGTTTATATAGGTTTAGCACACTATATGCTGCTCATTATGAAGAAGTTACTTTCCATCAGGAGATATTATACACTATACTGTACAGTGTCTTTCAGTTATTAATGATATCGGCGGCACATACTGAACTGAGAAGATATGTATATAATTAGATAATAATTTTTTTGAACTATCCGTATATTTGTTATGGATTCTTAGGTGCTAAGCTATTCTGGAACACGTACTTTTATTTTAAATATTTCCTTTTAATTTTAGGTTGAATGGATGCCCGAGGGCATATGATGCGTAAAATGGGTTCAGCTATTGACCTGCAGTGGGAAAGGGTTAAAGTGGGTCATTATGGTGGGAAATTCATTGCAATTCGTGGCTTGAATGATTGCTTCCTAAACCTATTACTAGGAGCTGTTACTTTGTATGGTTCTAAAATGTAACTGTTGAAAAGTGAGCTTAGTGAAAAAGTAGCTAACGGAAACGGATGCTTATACTGGAACAAATTGCACCTTTTACAAGTAGATGTTTCAACAGAGTAGATTTTAATAATATATTTCTGCCAATTTTAGGCAAGCTGTATGATGATGAAATTTTATTGATACATCAACCCATCATTAGGTTATTTATGTATAAATTAATACACGTTCGTATAATGACAGCATGTGAATAAAGTAATCAGAGGTGAGACCCTTTGCATCTTTATACTGGACTGTTACACTGAGAGCAAGATTGAGAGGATGTGGGGCTGAAAGGGGGATTAATAATATCAAAACAGCCATTGCACAGTTCATGGCAGCTACGCATCCTTGTATTGTGACGTAAAAGTTGCTAGAAAAACATGAGATTTTAGTGCGACGGCATTTCAAGGCAAACCGGCAAATTCTGCGTCACTTGCGCACCTTTGCCAGTTTTCATTCAATTTGTGTTGAGGAACACATAATTATCCACATCATACTACAGTATTACTGGCAGACAGTAGTTCAATTCGCCTTATTTTGCATACGCATATACTGAACAATACAAACTGGAAAAACCCATCGTTCAAAGCCATGAATGTGCACGAATTATGTGTGCATCGAGTCTGATATTATATACTATTGTTCAAACACAATCATTACCTAAGGAGTTACTCTGAAAGGGTTGAAAAATCCAATGACGACCACTTCATATGTGCTGGGGAAATTCCCGTTGCTGACAGTATTCGAAGGTCATCCACTCTGTTCAGAAAGATGCAACCGTCATTCAATAACAACATGTGGTTGAATCAAAGGATATGATATTAATAACCACTGATATTCAACGAATTCATTGTGGTGCAACAATCATGATGATGATGATGATGATGATGGCGGTGGTAGTGGTGATGGTGATGGTAAATGCCTGTAAAATTGCAAGCAGCTCCTGGAAAGGGGGGAAATGGGTGATCATCATGAGCTACTGTAGGTATTTTTCCTGTTGTATTCTTATATGGACTCGTATATTCGTGACTGACGTGGAAGTGTATCGTATTCAAGGTTTCATCCATATTTATAATCTCATTTTTGTAAATTCATTTGCCTCGTGTTTCACACCCAGTGAGTGCTGGGTGGACCGTTGTAAAATAAAATAATCACTTAATTTCTCAGAAACAAGTCTTTTAATGTGCATGACAGGAACAGCAGAAATATTTTCTCTGATTTAACTCATTATTGATACTTGCGTCATCAATACCCAACGTTACACGAACATTTCATAACAGACATCGCTTTTTCGCTAAAAATATAATTCGACACATGCGATATTCAGATAATGCCGGATGTTCCAAACATGACAATATCAGGTCTCATCAACAAAGCGATTGACGTCAACATGAAAACACCACTTGTCACATCCACAAGTTCAAAAATACATACCGCATCTTTCACAGAGCATGAAATTTAACAATTAGTCACGCATTAATTACGCCAAAACACGCACAATATATTTATGCTCCGGGAAAATACTAGTACTTTGTTGACGTCGTCCGCAATTAATGCGTGTTCACTTAATCACGTAACCTTTTCTTGAAGGTGGATTACGAAAGACTGCAATCCACCACTGACTTTCGGGAATCCCTGCGTGAGTTAACCTTCCGGCTTCTGAGCAGATGGCGCTGTGCTGGAGCCTTGTTCTCGCCTCATTGGCCTCTGAGCCTTGTTAGTGAGGCGCGCACAGACAAGTGGAACACACTTGCACTTTTTTCCCGCTCTCGTCAAGGTGAAGAGTGTGGTGTTTTTTTTTTTTTTACAGTCATGTATGTTGGTTGTGATTGTGGTTGGGTGTGTGTTAGACAATGATGGGAATGTGGTGGAAGCCTGGGAATATTGAATGGTGATTAATATCGAGGGTGGTCTCCTACATTGTTTCAGTGCGACCAGGTAGTGGCGCCATGAACAATTCTACGAAGTTGGATTACCTACAGAGGACGTATAGGTACTACTTCCAGGATGGAGCAGGTAAACTATTTTTTTTTCTTACTTTGAATAAATTGTGATTGTTAACTTACAACAATATCACACCCTGATAGTCAAGTGTACAATATTTAAAAAATATTAACTGCTATCCCACACTTGATGCACAATATTATATGACATTGAGACCTGTCATAGTCATAAAAAATGAACTGATTGTTCTATAACGGTAGCGGAACTGATTTTGTTGAAAATTGATTTTGACATTTCGATGACAATGTCAATAATTGACATTCTCAGACCCTTTTCCATCAGAACCCTTCAATTACAATAGTACACCTGGTTGTCGATATATATCGCGCTAGAAGTGAACATCCTATTGGAATTGAGGAGCGAAAAAGCATTTGGAGGGTCACCGCTACGAAACGGAATTTATCGCGGTTCAGCGATTTGAATGTTTCTCGTATTATTTTTTAAAAGCAAGTGTACTGTACATCTTGGATCACTCGTTATCCGTTAGTTGTGGAATAAGTTACTGTAACAACTTCGGAGGAATCTTCCTTCCTCTGACAGCAAAACCTCATTTTCACTGATGAAAACGGAGGAATGCTGGAGATATATGAGATTATTTCTCTGGGTTTTCACATGATGCTATCGTTTTGGTGTAGGATCCGCTTCCTACTGCAATTATGCACAACCTTTAGTCGGGCTTGGCGCCTATTGAAGAACAATGACGTCATAAGATAGGCTCGTTTTAAAAATGAATTGAAATTTATCTCACCTTCATGCGCTTACATTCCCACGTTGATGGCAAAACATGTGGAATATTAACTATGTTATTGATGAGACCACTATTGTCATAGTGTATCCTTCGAGATGCAGAGGAGTGTTTCCGGGTTTAGGCGTTTTCCTTGGCGAATCTTGTCACATAAAAGTCGGCAGCTTAGAGATCACGAGTATGATGGAATCACCAATCACGGAAGTTATTGCCACGGTCGAATTGCCGGCTTGAGGTAGGTTGGAACCATAACGCGATTCAAGCGTACAAGTAGGACAACATTCCTAATAAATTAGAATTTCGTGCAGTTTACTCAGGATTTTTCGTTCGTAGGACTAAGTGCTGGCCACGCGATGTTGGTTATTTTTTAAAAAATGTAACATATTAAACTGTTTCAGATCCCCGGGTGGAAAACTGGCCACTCATGGACGGCCCTGGTAACACCATCCTCATTGTGGTGGCTTACATCTACTTCGTCAAGTCTCTGGGACCCAGGTTGATGAAAGAGCGAAAGCCCTTCAACCTCAAGAATGTCCTGATAGTCTACAATGCCATACAGGCCATTTCTAGTTTCTGGTTATTCACTGAGGTAAAAACTACAATCTGAAAACTATAATCTTTGAATTATTTTGAGTGATTCTCAATCTTTCTCCTCGTAAATAAAATCCGATATTTTAAACTGATTCAATGGCTATGTTATGCGAATTTGGCCAAAATATTTATTCACCATTGGAGAAATATCTTGAACCAATATTTCAGGAGTAAATTGAGAGAAAAGGCAGTTGATATTTCAAATGATGTAAAAGTATACTCAAACTAATTTACTGAGAATAAATATTTCGTACCGGTACTCTAGTAATAATAGACTTCTTTTCCATTTCAGTGCATCCGAGCAGGATGGTTTTGGGAGTACAGTTTTCGCTGCCAGCCAATTGACCGATCATACAACCCACGTGCTTTGCGAGTAAGTTGCACTTGACACAAATTTCACTCACATATGATTCACTAATTCGCACAACTCTCTCTTTATTTCTCTCTCTCCTCATCTAGACAGCAAGCGGATGCTGGTGGTTCTTAATCACCAAATTCATGGACCTGTTAGACACTGTTAGTACTCAGTAGTTAATGACTATACTTATTAGTGATTACGAGTGGATCTCATTATCTCTTGATTTTTTCTAAGGTGTTCTTCGTCCTGCGCAAGAGATTCGAGCACATCAGTCTTCTGCATGTCTTCCACCACGCCGTCATGCCGTTTGGTATATGGTATGGCGTCAAGTTTGTGCCAGGTAACTGCCGTCAAGGAGAGGGTGGGGTGGAGGGCAAAGGCCCGTCACCCAAAACCACAAGTTTTCTACTTTTTGCCCTGACATCATTTCCCATTTTTTCGGTCTTTTCACATGGCAGGTGGTCACGGCACTTTCTGCGGATTGCTCAACACGTTCATTCATGCTGTGATGTACACCTACTACCTCCTGGCCGCCCTGGGTCCGGAATACAAAAAGTACTTGTGGTGGAAGAAGTACCTCACTATCATGCAAATGGTAAAGATTAGCCGACCGTGTCGATATAGCGTGCAATGACTATAACGATAATGGCAATGAAAAAATTGTAATATTTGCAGGCGCAGTTCCTGATGGGTACGATCCATGCAGGACAGCTGTTCTTCATTGATTGCGACTTTCCAAAGTTCTATGCCTGGTGGAGCCTGGTGTTAGGACCAGTTTTCTTCAGCCTCTTCTATGACTTCTACATCAAGGAGTACATGATGAAAAAAGTCAAGGTAACATAACCATGGCCAGAAGCCCTCTCTCATGGGTTTTTCTTATACCAAGGATAGTGTCAAAGGTGGTTCAACCCTACGAAGGCTTACTTGGAATTACGTTTTTTATATACACATCTCAATGTAATGACGTCTGTTTCCACTGGGGTCAAGCAGACTCATTTTGCAAGTTGTTGACATTGAAAAGATTCGGGAGAGGCCGAAGGTTCCGTCGGCAACTAGCTTTAAACCAAGCCATGGCAAGGACCTCAAGGTTGCTGGGTGAAACCCGTCTGCAAAAAAATAAGTTTTTTATTCTTTTATTTTACGGTCTTGCCATTTATTTAAACTCTTGGTAAATGTCGTGGGGGTCAGGCATTCAGCGTGGTCACGTAGCGTGGCATCGATAACATCATACGTATGAGAACTCGGTCATCAAGATGTTTTCGCGGGTATTTCGTCGTTTTATAAAAGAATTTCTCACAGCCCATCCCAAAAGTCTTTTTGACGTGCACTTTCCCTCAGGAGAGCGGAGACCGTGGAACTCGTCGTATTCTCTCTCTCCTTGATATGTGTGTGTGTGTAGCATTATACCTATCCCCTTTGCTGACCAAGCTACGAAAATGAAAGCACACTTCTCTGCAAGTTTTGACACAATCACAAGCACGTGTTTATAATGAAGTGAGAAAGTAAATGAGCGGCCTTGATTGCTTCACAATAGAATTTTGCCTATGGCAGATGAACATTCTGCTTCTGGGAAAGTAGGCTTACACATTTTGAGCAGAAAGCAGAAAAAATAGCTAACTGGCTTTGCTCGGCTGCATTTTTGGTGTAACATGTTACGATTGTTGAGGTTGAGGCAAAGTTGAAACAGCCGAAAGTAAAATTAGCACATTTATATTCGCAACTACAGTATAATATACGTATAATCAAGAGCTAATGGTATAATATACCACTTCATCTCCCTTACGAAGAAGCATTTTCTAGTGTCAGGTGTCTTTTCCAGTACAAATTATAATGTGCTGACTGTCATGTAGGCATAGAATGGAAATGGTCTTTCATCAGATATACGGTACATACGCATTAACGACTTATATAGTGAACATAAGCCTGATACAGTAGGATACAGGACGGTATGCTGTATGGTTTGTAAAATCCGCAACATTTTGCTCGAGACTCTACAGTATTTCATTGACTTTTGTCCTTGTGAAGGAACGTTGTGACCAGAAAAAAATGTCGTTTTCAGGAGTACAGGTAGTCCCCGGTCTACTAACGGGGTTACGTTCTTGAAAATGTCCATAAGTCGGATTTGTACATAATGTGGATTCCTGAGAAACAGCTCATATAATTTATACAGAGCAAAGATTCTGCTTCAACTAACCACTAATGTCATGTGTGTTTGATTACATGCGCGAAGAACGTAGTTTCCGAATTATTTATTAATTATACAATACGTATTTATGTTAAACTTGTGTCGGTCAACATACATAGAAGTGATTAAAACAAGCGGAATAATATTATACATTTTCCTTCCCTTGAGCCTTGGGATTGCCTACGGATTGCTATAAGTCGGGTAGTTCGTAAACCGGGGACTACCTGTATACTGTATAGGCCACCTTTTTTGTTCCCTGAAATATAATGTCCACCTCACATATTTCATAAATGATTAATTAAAATATCTGCACTGCAAGTCTAATGGCGGATGTTTCAAAAATTAAAATAGAGTATTGTTGTAATAATTGTTGGTTACGACCTTTTCTGCACGTGTGTTGAATAATTGCGAAACTGTTTCCCTGCACTCCTGCACAGCATTGGTTTTTACAGCCGGACAATCATGCAAATGTGCACTCTAATAAATTTATATACTAGTCAACACTACCCACATGTTGCAATAAATTTTTTATGCTTTGTATTGTAGCTCTATGATATTATAGTCCTCCAAACGAAATCTAGTCATTTCTTACGACATGTATTCTGAAAAACAGGTTACTTCCACGACAATTAGTCAATATGGTACTAAAAAAGGCAACTTTTTTGCACTCTGATTACACAAATTTGAATGTGACCTGAGAGTTAATTTTGCAATATTTTTTGCACATATAAATTGGCAGATTTTAAGTTCGACAATTTCTTCAAGGATGAGAACATAAAACGCATTACATCAAGCCAGTTAAACCTGTCTGGGCAGAATCAGGCACATATTGCACCCGGATGTAATTTAAAATATGTCTTATAGCTTATTGTTGTCTGACACTAGACGCACAAAACTCATACAATGTTCTCATTGTTTTCAGAGGGCGAGTGACAACAAAGCAAAATCTCTGTCCAACGGCAGTGCAAACGGAGTGGGCAACGGATCAGTTCGGAGAAGACCAGTGGAATCCAAGCCTTCGAGCGAGATCGCATCATGATTGCGTCAAACATTATTCAAGGTCCGATTGGGACACAATGAGACAATGAGAGATATCCCTAGGGTGATATCCTCTTTGCGTTTTACGGGACGTCTATAGTCTGCCATATTGTTTTGCTCTTGTACATTATTTTTTTGGGAGTCAGAGTGAGCTCGTCCTTTCGAGGTGGACAATCTGGATTTGCATTCCTCGAGTTCAGGCCAATGAAGGACGAAGACCCGCAGCCAAAGCCGACTTTATTTTCGGTGGTGGGAAAGATGGGGAGGGGGATTTTTATATATAAAAAATTTAATTGAGCATATATCACACACTCCTCTGTCAACTGTCTCTTTGAGTATTTGCTCATGTTTCAACAATTTTAAACGGGTTGAAAAGTTCTCTTCCAGGTGATGGTCTCTATGGGATCTATGTCTTTGCTCAAAGTTTGTCTTCGCAAGAAATTTGCACTGGTGGAGAGAAGTGGGGGAGTGCAAGTGATTTTTTTGCAAAAAAGTGCCTGCCTTATTGTATTTAAATAGTGTCGGATAAACATGCATGTTGCTCATGTCTGGTCTCTGCTGAAACTGAGTTTGAAACTGTCATTTGTTTTTGCAAGTAAAGTGTTACACCGCATATCATGTTAGGTTTAGAAGCTAATCGAAACTTGAGAATGATTACTTGTGTTAATCAATTCACGTGTACGAGTTAATTTAACAATACAAAATATACCGAATGCTTGATTGAATCCCCTCTCAAACGTTCATTTGCAGGACATGTGCAGCAAAGATCGCAAAAAAATCATTAAATTTTAAATTATTCAACTTGCCCTATCATGCTAAAAACCAAATTTATTGTTGCTGAAACCACCAAAAAATAATAGTTTTGAAGGTTTGCCTACTGAGAAGGTGAAGTGCAGTAAGTACTGATTTTGGGATCAGGTTTGGGACATTCTGTATTAGAAAGTACTGCTTAATATTAAGTGTAACAAAGGTATAATTATGCAAAAGGCATTTCAGAAGTCCTTTCTATGAATTACACAATTCATAATCAATAGGTATCTAAGTTAATAAAAATGTGCCAAGGAATCAGAAGCTAAAACATTCCTTTCACATAGAGGTTCATTCATCTCTCATAAGTGGAAAGGGTGTGGAGGATTAATATAAAGAAAAAGTTTCATGAACATTATTAATAAAACATAATATATTATGGGCCTACTGAATGTTATTGACACAACCAATGGGTATCAGATCAAAAACAGCCAAGTCCACCAATGGGGGTGGGTCTGCCACAAAATAATACGTGTAGCATTAGCCTATATTATGTATTTAAAAATTTTAATGCCATAAGGTATTATTTGCACATTCCAGTATGTAGCTGATCTCCAACACCATAATTATGAACGTAAAAAGGTGTAAGATTGTACCATTGAAAGTTAAGTGATCATCAATTTTGTTGCTCAATTTACGACCAGCTCCAAGTGGACTTGGCTGTTTTTGTTCTGAGGCCCCTCAATTAATACATTTTAATTTCGCCATTAATTTCGACAATGTTATTGATTTCTCTAAGTCTACGGAATTACCAGCACACTTCTCGAAGTAATATGACTACTGGAAAATGCACATAGTAAACTCTAGTGTTATACGTTATGTGTTGGGGCTCACCTGATCTTCTTGTATATTTATTAAAAATCTACAACTTCATGATAACACTTTCTCGTGAGGTATGTTTGAAACTGATAGCCATGAACCCATTTACAAGCACACTTTTTCCCATCGTGACCACGTTCGGCTTTTACTTTAGCTGTCGATTTACATAAAGTAGGCCTACTCAGAACGGCATACCATACTATTCTTACAATATTATGGCAATATTTTAAAAAGAGTCCATTTTCATTATTTTGAACCGGGACTGTCTCACAATCTATGTGCCGCATTAATTTATGAGGTACCAAATGAGGAGGCATACATTATTTTTATAGACTTGCAGACCAACAACAACAGTATGGTAATCACATAAGTGTAGCCAGCCATGAAGAGGGAACCGAACAATTACAAATTGGTGCTAAAACCCACCATAATTATCCTCAAACCGGTGTGAAATTGCCCAACTAGAAGATATTAATACCAGAGAGTCGCAAACCCCATTCATCCTTGACCATGAAATTGAACTCAGAGTTGAAGAATGAGCAATTGAGCATGCTGTCTGAATTAGTTAGCAGCAAGGACGTGTTTCCAAGGCACCCCAGAGAGAGGACTGCCCACAATATGTCTGCATGGACGCGACAATACGAAAGCATCTCTTAATTTTTATTGTACAGCAATATACAGTACACTGACAGATTCAATTTGGCTTTGCTTACTTTTCTGTCACAACATACGAAAATATTAATACAGTACTTATATTACTCCATTACTCTATCTCCACTATATGTATTCCACATTTACAAGAATTTGGCAGTGAGCTGATTTAGGCCATTACAGCTTCTGTTAATGAGGGAGCAGCAGAATTTTCCTATCATTTTGCCTATTCATACGATTCATAATGTAAACATTCAAATGGTAAGATGCTTAAATTTATGATGTGAAAATTATTTTATATGACATGAGTGGCACACGTAAACAGTTATTGAAATGTACTTGTACATGTGGAACCTGAACTTTTTGGGGTCACCTAAGCCATACGTTGTGCCTGAAATACAAAGGATCTCCTTCAAGGATGAACTTTGGAATTTGGTTCTCGCCACAACATGCTCATCTCTGCTTCACATACATATATCCTTCATGTTCTCTGAGCCCACACACTATTTAGATAATCACAGATGTTTTAAACATGCACAAAGCTATACAGTAGCCCATAATACTATGTTTTTAAAGATTATTTCGCGTAATAGGTTCTTTAATGATTTTCCCAAAGATTATGCTGAAAATATTGACGGTGACGTTTTGGTAAAATTATAACTACATAAATTGTGGGGATTCCCATAATGCCCATGGCGTGCTCTCATGCTTTTCATGACGTGATCTTCATGGTATGAAGACAATCTAACTGACCTAGGACAATCCTTGTTTTGATTCCCCGGTTTCCCTTATGCCTACGTGATCCTATCACGTAGCATGCATCTATCCTGCATCATGATGTCCCCAAGGCTGGCTAATTACAGCTAATTTGCGAAGAGCATACGTTCCTTGCAGTTAACCATCTCCGTCCACGCAGGGAAAATAATCGGCCCACATCAAAATTTCACCGGGACCCCAAAACCGTATAAAATACTGCCATAACCTTTGCACATTTTTTTCTGAAGCGGAAGTGGAATATGTCCCATGTTAAGTGGCCGAATAGCGGTTAACAGGTGCGACGTAGGTTTGTAAAACGATGGCCATATTACTGTGTCAGTTGCTGCGCCATACAACCAGCTCCTAAAGGAAAAGGTCAACTTGTCTCTGAACAAGTTTGAGAGGCCAGCAAGTGAATCCTGGATGTGGGTTTCGCCTGCACATACGAGAGAATGAGCATACCTTCCGACCTGCCCCAACAAGTAGACTAGTGAAGGCCATCAGGAACTTTTACGTAAGGATAAGTTAGTGTAACGCAGTGTAGCCACGCTAGGCAAATGGCTTAGGCTGTCCCAGTGGTATGATCATGATAACGTAGCCAATGAAAAAAACATTATGTAATTGAGTTACTTATTCGTACGTGACATACGCTAACTAGTCGTATAGCAGTCTTGTTACTCATGACAATAAAATGCTAGCTGGGGATTATTATTTTGATCATGACTGTGTTTCTTTTACTTGTATAATGAAGGGCCAAAAATGTAAAGGGTAAACAAGTATTTTAAATTGAAATAGGTCTATTCTAATTAATAACCTGAATGAAGTGTACGAAAAATTTTTTATTATTATATATGTCATGTTACAGAACTCATTAGTAGTAAGTAAAAAATCATATATACCCTACGATGGGTAATTAGTCATAATCAAATCACCATGCGTGCGGAAAGATTTTAGATGTCTTCCGATATCCTATTCGTACCTGTACGTGTTTGTGCAAAGCTTGGAAACAACACAACATACTCATAGCGCTATAAAACTATTTGCAACCTTTTCCAGCCTATTGACGAAGCTCAGGAGGCCTTCACGTTTTCTATGATAAACACACCTTTTCATTGAACTTCATTTTACATACAGTGGCAAAATAATGTGGTCGTATGAAGGTGTCATGCTAGTACACAATAATGAATCTCTTCAGACCTACGAGTATATTTTATTTGGGGAGGACTATAGAAAGATTGGAGCCAAATTTATGAGCGATTTGTTGTCGTCATTTTTCACATTGCTGCTGATCCTTTAATCAAATCACAAAGCTACAAACAATGTAGCAAATCTTCATCCCCTAGTCACTGTATACAAATAATTAATCGTACATAATAATAAATAAATAAATCAGCCCAAACTTTGGGTATTCCCATCTAGCCACGTGTTTCCATAATTACACGGCCTGTAATGTTCATATAAAAAATTTGAAAGATAATCATTGAATAAAGAGTGTTTTATTATAGCAAGTAGTGTGAAGTGATTCTTGATTAACACTGTATTTATACAGAGTAGTAAAAGTTATTTGCGAATTGAAGCCCATGTCTGTTTGGCTGCTCGGCAAAGGTGTAATTGTATAATTTGCATTTTTTCGGGCTCCTATATTGATCCTGTCTACACGCGAGAATTCGAGGATTTATTTTGTCGTGAACTAGTTCAAATCAGACAAACTGATAGGGCCGATGCTCCTGTTTCTTAAAAACTGCAGGCTAATTTAAATTTGCCTTGTAAATTGCAACCTATTCTACATTTTAAAGCTCCGACCTTCGAGTCAGTATAATGCCATTTGTATGCAGTATCAAGCAGACTGTGAGGATGTAAAACCTGATTGCCATCTCAGACTGTAATGGAGTCGTGGCATAACCTTCGAGACGATCATAATGTTGTGGATTTTCCCGAAATAAAGAATGGACTGTCACGTTAAATCTCTTTTGAAAACCGGATGTCTTATATAGGAATACGAGAGCGCAGACTCACCATTATCCCACAAAAGTTTGGTCCTAATGGACGATTAACTTTTTAAGGGGAAAATTCAAACTTTTGTTCAGAACTTTAGTGAAAATTACTCATATGATTTAATAAAACTACTTATAACATAAGTATTTTTGGAACATTTAAGTGTAAGAAGTCATTGTATTATAAAACAAGTTTTGGTCTTCTCAACATAATATGCTGAAAAGGCACAACGAATTTTTTATTCGTGCCAAATGGGAGTGTATGAAGAGAGAAAATTAAATTAATAATTGGAGCTACTGTCCCATAAATAATCAAGGAAAAAAACATTCACTGCAGTACATACAAAGTACATATTTATGTAACTATTTTTTTCCTGTTACACTATAGTGTGCAACGTATTACGTGATCAGTAATGCAAATTCGAAAAATAAAGTAACTACTGCATAACGTCTCATTTTGTGCCCTAATCATGCACAAAGTATGAGCAATATTCTGAGCAACTTATCTTAAAAGCGCTTCGCTGAGCACACCACGAGTCTAGTAAATGATGCAGCAACCGTCGCACAAGAAAAGAGCAGGTCTGAACCAGTTTCAGACGGGACTTCCCAGAAATCTAATGACAGACACAGAAAAAAAGACGAAACTGGCTACTCTGCTCAGCACACTAGCAATATAACAGAGGGTTATGACTTATGAAGGCCAGCATTACTGCGAAAGTAAAACCTCCATGATGTTGGTACTAATCTTACGCTGATACATTTTATTCGCCTTGATAAATTGACAAAGAAAATTGCTTTGAGCCTATTTTAATTACGTTTAAAGCTTCAGTATTACACCATATGGTGATAACATGATTCAAAATGAGAGCAACGCCTAAACACAATAGGAGTTATTAACTTTGAAATTTTGGTTAAGAATTTTATTGAACATGTTCAGTAATACGAGTGAACTTTTGCCAGCAAAAATGGCAAACCTGAACAAAAGCTCAAAATGCGTGTGTACTACTGCCCATGTCAAACATATAGTACTTACCCAAAATTAATTGTATTGATTGAAATAGCTCCTGATATCATCAACTGGTCATTATTGCACAATATTCTGATTATAGGAACCATTTTGATTTCAATGTAACGTACTGTACATATTGCCAATCCCGCTCATTTTTTACATATAATTATTCAAAGTGTTATTATTAGTGTAAAATGTATTTCATGTGCCCAAAATAGCCATAAATTATAAATGCCAAATATGAAAATAACTTTCAATAACATTATGAGGATCCTGGTTTGTAAAACGCAATTTATATAAAAAAATTAGACGACTTACGTTAGATCAAAATCACCGCAAATTCAAGGTTACAAAAGTCAAAAGAAACATTAGTCCAAGGTCGGAGCAATGACATTGAAATCACAAAGATTACAATCATTTGGCCTGCACGATTATGAAGGCATTTTTTTGAAACTTTACACATTCCTCCACACCAGGCATTTTCAGCGATTATCAATAATTATGCTGTACAGTACCTAAGAACGGGGCTAATGGCAAGAAAATGTTTTCGGCTTTTCATGCAGCGCGGACATGGTGCTTTTTACTTTTAAAACAAAACAATGGTATTTGTTTCGAACTAAAGGTTTCAACGCCCAGTAGCACGAGCGTAGCAAGTGTTGTAACATGATATTCAAAAAAGTGAAGGCTGCGCCCCCATGTCAAACAGCTGATGACAAGTCTTTGTGTATAGATATCTCCTTTGACTTCTTCCATTTTTCTATGAAGGAAAAGATCTCAGAGGAAGGCCGAATGATGAAAGGAGGAAGGAGAATCATTGGCAGCATCTCAGAGATTTGAGGTGCGTTTGTTGTAACATAATGTCGTTTCCCAGGCGCCATACTCACGCGTTATGAAAGTCACACATTTACGTGCACGTATAACGTAACCTTCACCTTGAATCGCATGAAAAAATTGCAGGGGTCAGATTTAGTGACCTGATCCTATAGAGTTAAATACGTCAGAACAATTTTGTAAGTGTGTATAATTATACCTGGTAATATACAACGTGCTGTACTACTGTAGTATCATTGCGCATTGCCCTTGGATCAGGTTGAGACATCAGGTAGGAAAGTACTCCCTTGCATAAAAACACTTACAGTGCCAAAGTAAAATTTTATAAAAGCTTACAATGTAGGCTATGCTTCAGGTAATGGCACCTACATGCAAACCCATCTTCACACGTCAGTGATTGAGTGAATTTGATGAATCACTGCAGGTCCAAGTGGGTTAAGAGTTCGATCTTGCAGAGCAAGACACGACATTAGGAGATTGTCAACGGCTACGACTGCGAAGCGTGACTTTCTTGGATGGTAATTTATTCATTTCCTTTCGTGGAGGGTTTTAAAGTTTCGTGTTGAAACAATTAGACATCGCGTAATATTTATTTTGTTTTATCACACTTGTTTTTATGCAAGTTAAACGTATTGCACGTTATGCCCACTTCCGTTCGTCTCCTTGCAATATTCTAATATAGTCACCAGAATCATCTGTAAGGTAATATTTGTCTCAAAATATAGCAGCAATGTCCGAGAGGAAGTGCGGGCACATTATGCAACACCCTCTATTATTTTCTGAGTCGTGTCGAACCTTTACTCGGATACTGTTACAGTCACTATTCAGCACACTATTTTCTGTCACAATGGTAGTCGTGACTTCCTTGAGTATCTTTATAAACTAAAAAGTCACGTAGCTTTCAGATGGATTCGTTCCACTGAAATGAACAGGAATAATAATAACAATTGATTGAATTAAGCTTCAGTACTTACCATATAGTCTACGATTGTGCAAACACGGATGCACAATAACTCCAAACATTGAATGTGAGTCATATTTTGACCTTTACGTAATAATTCCGTCAATTTATTTTAATCAGGTTTAAATACCTTGATGAGCCCCAATTAGAAGGTGACTCACTGAAAAGTGATACTTGGATTCACACTCAAATGATAGCTTGCACAGTGACTTTTACTTAGAAATTCTAATAATTGATTTTAATCAGCTATAATAATCTCCGAAGCAGCACTGATGGGATCAGTAGGATTCGCACTCAAATGCTTGCTTGCGTAACATCATACCCTAAATGCACTTTACTACACACCCTGCCGTGTCACACTGTAAAAGACAGACCGGAATATATTTTATGCAATAAAAGTCTGTCCATTCATTCAGGTTAGCGTGCATTCTCATCTTATGCTTTCTCCGAATCCTTGAATCAACTACTTTGATTATACCTTCAGCATTTAACAATCCCCACTCATGCTGACTGTTGTATTCAACGGCCTTAACATTGTCCTACTGTCCCCCTATGAAAGCCCATACAGTCGTTAAGGAATCTCGTTTTTCAGGAAAGTCCACATGTGACCGTGCACGTGAATAGGGTGTCCATTTGGGCAAGGGTTAACAACCTATTCCAAAACTCCACATTTTTGCATCTCACAAGTCAGTGTAAGTCAAAGAGCTAGCCTTGGGAGATACCCATGGATAATGATGGAAAAACACGATTTAATTACATATTCAGGGATTAATCATCTCAATTCACCCATTTTTCTACGTCTACTCCTACATTTAGTCATCATATGCAAAAACAACAGAATCTAACGATAGTATT
Source organism: Catajapyx aquilonaris (assembly GCA_000934665.2). Taxonomy (NCBI): domain Eukaryota; kingdom Metazoa; phylum Arthropoda; class Diplura; order Dicellurata; family Japygidae; genus Catajapyx; species Catajapyx aquilonaris. The sequence continues at coordinate 16,861 of JYFJ02005279.1, forward strand.
TCCCCCGGAGTGTGTGCGCGATCTCGTGTCGTAACAGCATGAAGGGCGAGGTACTTAAACGGGTGGGGGAATGAAGAGAGTCTGTCAGTGTGGAAGGGCTCGCCTTGAGGCTGGACAGTAGTCTCCGAGAAGTCGACCTACACAGGCGCCCTCCTCTGCCGCTCTCTCACTCAGACAGAGGTCAACCCTGGGTCACCCAACATCTTGTCTGCCACGGAGGACCGTTCCCGTAAGACACTTGCGTGCATGTAATATTGGGCCAGATCAAGTGCGTGCAGACTAATTACAATGGGTGTATATTTAGGCACGCTTGGAGGTGTCATTTGCATAATTGGGATCATGAAAGGGGAAGGTGCAATGGCACTTGTGATTGACAACTTGCTGAAAGGGAATTGTTGCAATTGCTGTTATTGCGTGAACAAAAACTAATACGGGTACATGCGCACATGTTTGTAATTAAACTTCACCGCGTGGATTTAATGGAGGTGGCACGTTCCAATGCGGCCTATTTGTGAATTAATATTTTATTGCTCGAACGTTACTATGGTTATGACAAAGTGATAATAATAATTCCACTTCAGTGATTTAACTCACAATGAAACTGTTATGCGCAATATATTATGCCTTATATAATTTGCAAAAAGTTGTAATACCTAAAAAATGCTAAAAATGTTTGCAGTGTTGTGGGATACTGCAATGCACATCCTCATCAATTAATTACAGTTCACTCAATATTCTATGTTTATCACAATGACTGTATGCAACGTGCGTAATCAATTACACTTACTTTGATATCAATGTATTCGTCACATTCGTAGATGTGTGTGACTATCTTTTAAGTTTTACTTCTCACAGTCCTTAGGTGACTTTAACGTGCGAGGCCACAACGAGCCTGTTCTATCACTGAGGGAAAGTCTACACTTTTTATGGGATTTCCTGGAGGCTGTCGGAAGGTCACTGAAATGCGCACAAAGTGCACTTGTTTTATATATGACACAATTGAAAAAAAATCCCACTTACTTACTATACGTAGGAATCACTACGTATCACTCAATGGATAGTTGGCAGACAATTTTTAGCGTTTGTTTTTGCATATAGGGTAATTAGGTGATCTGTTTTGCCTTTTCAGAGACCGTTATATCCAGTATACCGGTATCCTCGCTATCCTACATTTTTCCCTTTGTTTATATCATATTTGAAGTAACTTCATTTTGTAGCGGTAAATTCGTATTTGTAACTGTCGTAATGTTTCGGTATATGTTATTTCTTACGAGCAAAATGAACAAATCATTGGCGTTGCCCTTGATGTTAATCGAAGGCAACAAATCACCAAAAGGCTTTGTCCTTGTTAGAAATCAGGAAGAAGCTTTTAAAAATGTCGCACTAGAAAAACACATCACGTAATATCATGAAACGCATAGAAATATAAAATACCAAAGAACGTCACGAATAACAAAAATCTTTGAATTTCACATCACGAATTTATTAGCTCCATACTCTTGCATGTTGATAATCGGTGGAAAAATAGTGTGTATTTTGCGGTTCCAAGAAAAATGCAAATTTTCATTTTTGCGAAACGTACATTACAAAAGATTAAAAGGTGTCCCGTTGCTTACCTGTCATTTTCATGTTCATCATGCACCAGCGCAAGATACGGCCACAAAATTGTGCCTCGCGTCACTTTCATGTCACTTTCATTTCCTCCGGACAGGCAACAGAAGGAGGAGTTGCTCACTCTCTTCAACCATATGCGAAACATTGTCCCGCACTTCCTTCGGCCGCAAAATTGTTTCGCAATAAGATCGGAATGGCTTGCATGATTCGCACCAAAAAAAGACCAAAACCTATTGCAGAGGTATACATGTCATATATGTTTCGTACACTGTCAACCTTGATGACCACCGTCGGAGAAGTGGAACAAGGCGGAACACACGAAGACCTTGCCGGGATGTGACCTATCTTCCTACAATCCAGCGCGATTTGGAGGGCAAAATTCGCAACATGCCCATAAGCTTTGATATCTCTCCCACACTTTGCCCCAAATTTTTGAAAGAGAAAGAAGGTGCTGATCTTGACCAGAGAAAAACTCCATCACTTTAGGGATACACCTGTTTTGGGTGTTGTAACATTGAATTTCCAAGGTGTGACCCTGACGATGAAACCGGCCATATCGAATGGGGAAAAGAAAAACAAGTTGTGAGGAATTTCGGAGAGAAAAACAGGTCGGCGAGGAAGTAGTTCAGACATTTCCACATAGGAGGCAAGAAAATACTTTCACTTGTCATCTGTGATTGCGATTTTAGATAAGAAATTTATCGGCACAATTTTCTTCCAGTTTCAAGGCCAATTCGACCATAGAACTCCTGGTGTTATGTCATGCCTCTTTAACACCATGCGAGTAAACTACAAACTGGTTTTGACGCACACAATATCCATGATGAGGGAAAAAACAATGTTCTTACATAAAAGTTACATATATTAGTCTATACAAAAGCGTCATAATAATGCAAAGAGGTGATAGTGCATGCTCATCTTAATCGTTCAACTATGTAAATTAATAGGCCTACGTACCGTGAATTTTTAGCTACAATTAAAATATGCATACTCTCAAGGATAAGACATTTTATCAAAAAAACTAAACATCTGGATATCACGAATCTGCAATGTATCACTATCTCATGGTACGAAAAAAAAAAAATCAGAACTACTTTCACCTCATAAAATGAAGCTTTATGTAAGACTGAATGGAGTACAAGTTCTCACCCAGTGCACTTATGCAATGTGTCAATGTGAAGGGCACATCGGAATATTCGGAACGATCCTTGACCCGTCCTTGGGCAAAAACACACAGAATTTTAGATCCATTAAGGCGCCATATAATTTAGGGTTTATGACAAGACTCATCTGCAGTCTTTGTAATATAATTTCACCGCCTTAAGCCCCAAGGTTTGGGAAGCCTTGAAGGGCCAATGACTACCAGGCAATGCCTCCGGTATAATAGCACCATCATGGGCAACAGTAATCTTTCTCATAAAACGTCTTATGCACCAGGAGAACAATGCCATTGCAATAATTCACTGACTCACTTTCAAGCGACATATGACACGAAAAATTTGAATAAGCAACCTTCCAGCCGAACATGTTATATCGTAGTGTGTCACTGTACACAAACCCCAGGGGAAATAAGCCTACCCCAATTAGCCATGTGTACGTAAGCCTTCTCTTACTAGCGTCATTCTACGGTTAGATATAGTAAAAAACCGTCCTCGCACAGCTCGGCAGTGTTGTGTTTCGAAACAAGTGGCACACATCTTATAGGTGAAACTTGTTTAGTGGCTTCCATCCAGCAGCACATAATACACGGTGGTGCAGAATGAGACACACGTATCCGGTAATTAATTCGCCTTTATCTTCTTGCCAGCAGACGCGGCCTTTATCATCACTCATTCACACAATTTTTTCGGTTGGTTATTTGGTAAGTTGTCCTTCCCTATTGCAATAATTAGCAGAATATTATCGTTTGGAGTGGTCACCTTTATCTCTCGGGACATATTATTTGCGAGAAAAATTATTCATTGCGAATAAGTAGAATTGCATGGCTGATAACATCTTAATTTCTCACGACATTCTTCCTGCTATGACTACTTTTGCAAGCTTCCAATTTACTATTAATTATTCTGGAGAGAAATTAGGATTTTCCAGATTTCAAACTACAGACATAGTAAACAAACAACTTGATGAGCTCACCCACTAATAAGTGCGTTACGTAAACGACTATAAAACCACACTCAGTTTAACAAGGGTGACATTGCGACTCCGGATTGTAATTATTTCTGATGTGCGCTTTCATGAAGCAAACGCGTCAAAATCTGTGAAGCGTAACGTAATTTAGTGAAGATTTTCGCATATTATTATATCCTATTATCTCCCTTCTCCATCTCAGGCAGTGTCCCTGAGCAAAGTCACAGGTTTATTAGCACCTCGGTGCGCATCAGTTCAATTTAGTTGTCCGAGTTAAGATGTGACTAAGCACCCCCCCCCCCCNATCACTGGATGAAGTTGGCAGCATTGAGCAACACACGTTTCTTTGGGAGGCCCAATGGCCAAGGCCCCTTCTGCACGTGTACGGCCCGTTACACACGTGATTCTTCCTCACCTGATACACTCTTTTTTTACAATGTTTAATGCCCTGCCATTGATTTCTCCACAACTTGCTGCTGCTTGGTGCCAAGGTAAAAATCATCTCTACTTCATCCTTGACCTCCTTAGAAGGACGGCCGGAATCAGGAAGAGTTTCACCTTCGAAAAACGAAGCTCACACCCGCCTTACATATGCGGAGAAACATTTTTGGGGCTCATTTTCACAATCTCAGGGACCCCACTTTTGACCATAAGTCGGTCAGTCAGACCTTGAACTTGTTATGAAAATCAGCGTAAAGAAATAAACACTTCCAGCTTAATGCAATTAATATACGATATTAATTTGTTTGAGTGATAAGGCAGTGACCTGCGACTATACGATGCGACTCAAAATGTCGTATGTGGAGACCTTGATGTGCACTTGCGTCACGGGACATTCTAGGGAGGCTGAAAATTATTGCAGGTAATTCCCCAACAGTGGTCAGCAATGCCGGGTATTAGGAATTTCCATCCTGAAACCTGATGCTCAGAGACGAGAATGAGAACGTTGCGTAACACTTCCATTACTCTGCAGTAAATGGCTACAGACGACTGTTATGATTGCTTTTGTTGATACGTAGTGTATGGGAAGGGCGTGCATTGCGGCGGGGATAAACGCTAAGCATTAATATAATCAATTGTGCGATTGAGCTGCTGATAATGCACACTATTACTTACGTAATTTATTCGGCAATTTCTTTTGAATTTTCTAACTCATTCATACGAAATGATGCTGCTTTTATCACCCTGCAGCGACGGACTTCCTCTTACGTAACTTCATATATTAAGATTCAATTCATGATTCTCACGCATTTGTTACTAAACACTTTACATAAACATTATAAAGGCACACACTACATTTGTGGGTTGGCTGGTAAAAATCAAGACAGAAATGTACTAATTGCTATGTGCATACTCCACACTTATTTTATTCTCTCAAGAAAGACTGCATTTGCAATCGCGTGTCGAGACGAATTAAATGCTACAGGACACAAAGAATGAACGTTCCTCAAATTATGTCCTCACCCCCCCCCCCCTATCCTGTAATAATCGCAACCACCAAGCGTACCTGACGTATTTTTTTCTATATAAAACCTTCCAAAGCTGCAAAAAATTATCATATTCCTATGAGCCTCTTCAGAGTGCTTGCATTTGCCCAGACTTAACAACAAGAAATAACTTATCATGGTGAAAGTAAGTCTGATTATGAATTCACCACGCTGCGTACAAGAAAAAAAAAATCGAAACGAATTCAAAAATAAAAAGCCAGCTTTTTCGTCCCCATTTGTGCGTGTATACAACCCTCGGCCTTTCCCCCCCGCCAACATTAGGAAAATTGCTAGCGAAAACATGATTTAAAGACTCATAGACAACAAAGACCGTGCCGCAACATTAGGTAAAAAGGACAGGAGAAACGAGAAAGCAAATGAGCCAAAAAAATATATAGGCTATATTGTAAGGTGTCGCCATGACAGGGCTTAAGTTCGAGTTCAATAGCGATCAAATCCCAATCAGATCTGCCGATTCATTTGGACTGAGAGCCTAATTTTTAAGCGAATCAGAGAAAAACTATTCTAAAGTGCAAGAGTGTCCTCGATCCACATTCTTGCGGTCAGGAGGAGATGTTACGGAGGCGACCCTTCCGGACAACCAGGGGGTGTCTTACTTTGGTCCAGTCCTCTTCTCCTAAAATTCCAAACTAGTTTTTCCTAACGTTACACGTGACCTTCTGAATGGTCGTGAGGTGCTTAAAGAACGTACATGAGAAAAGAAATTGCGTCTCCTTATTCTTCTGCTTGTTTCAAAAGATGTGATCTGAACCGTTATGCATTCTTTGGTGCGCGTTGCATTTCCTAGGGCAGAGAGAGAGTGCGGGTGTGGTATTAAACCGGGTCATCAAGAGATGTGACCTATGTCAAGTACTTTAACCCGGGACAATGTGGAGTTTGTATGCTGAGTTGACCTGATTAGATTTACAAAGCGGATATGCTGTTATGGATATTGACCTGACACCTTTATTTGCAATAAAGGCTTGACTTATAATGTATTATGTTTGATATTTTTAATTTCAGTGTCCAACGTCCCATTAGGATATGGAAGGGAGGGCGAATATAACGTTACCAAATTTTGTGAAGCAGCAGTACGACTACATTTTCCACTATGACCTCGGTATGTATTGAAAGCATTTACGTGAGAGAAAACTTTAAAAAGGGAATAGAAATCGGGGTACTAATTTCGCAACTGTCCACTTTCAGATAAAAGGATAATAGACTGGCCTCTCATGTCTTCGCCATATCCACCCTTCCTCATATCTTTCGTGTATGTAATATTCTGCCTCTGGATAGGACCGCAATATATGCTGTACAGAAAACCATTCCGGTTGAAAAAGATTCTTCTGGTGTACAATGCTTTCCAAGTAGCGTTTAGCACATGGATTTTTACTATGGTAAGTTTGCAAAATGATTTTTTTGTGATATTTTACGTTTTCTTAAAAGTATATGCTTACACTGTTGTTGTTTTCTAGGGAATTCGTGGCGGCTGGTTTACTGGATACAGCTTTAGTTGTCAACCGCTGGATAAATCTAACAGTCCCCAGGCAGTTATGGTAATAATATACGAGCATTTTGTGATCAATCTGCAATATAAGTAGAAGTGGGGTAAGTGCATACACGGGGTAAGTGCATACACGGGGCCGCCATATTGGAATGAAAATGGCTGACGACACCAAAACATGTCAGGCACACTTTTGTGTAGCTGCACATCACATCCCCACAAGAGGTGAGCATGTCAGCCATTTTCATTCCAATATGGCGGCCAGTTTATGCACTTACCCCGTGTATGCACTTACCCCACTTCACCTTATTGCAAGATCAGGCTGACCCACATTTTGTGTAAGCAAGGAAATTACCTCTAAAGTTAAATAGATGGAAAAACACATTTACTGCACAAATGCATATGTATTGCTACAAAATTCCTTCATATTTTGGCTCATGTCTGAAGAATTTGCTGCACATATTGAAGATCATGAATAAGAAAAATTATCAAACGTCTGCTTTTTGGGTCAGCCCATTGTTGAAAAAAACCCCTTCAATATGAATTGCCAGTTTTATCAACACAAATTAAGGAGGAAATGTGCTATTTTATGCATGGAAAAACACGTGTATATTATTAGCATTAGGGCCAGGGCCTACCAAAGAGTTCTCTAATTTTTCTCTAATTCTAGTTCTTTCAATGTAGAAAATTCAAAATTTATTTATAGAAAAATTTTAGGCTGCAAAATGAGTGAATCACATGAAGTCTAAATTAAAGTCTAATTTTCAGCATTTTAGTAGATACAAGTAGTTATACTAATGTTATAGAACCCATCAGTTGAAAATAACACATAGTACTAAATAACTAATGCAATAGATATGACTGACAGTGTTATTAATTCCCATTTTTTTGTTATTTCTTTCTGAACAGATGGTGCATATGGCATGGTGGTACTTCATCTCCAAATTCGTGGACTTTTTTGACTCAGTGTGTATAGAAATCAAAGTTGTATAGTGTGCATGTGTGTCTCGACCTCAAACATGTTTCCTGCTAACGACGCCACGCTTATTCCCCCTCAGGTGGCTTTTGTACTGAGGAAGAAGTATGACCAGTTGACTTTCCTGCACATGGGTCACCACTCCGGGATGCCTTTCGCCTGCTGGTACGGGATTCGCTTCATGCCCGGTGGGTAATACAGCTCGAGATATGAGTGAACTTGTTTCTGGACAAGTCGGTTGGGTGCTGATATGCTGATATCAAGCATAAAATATGTTTTCTTTCGTACCAGGCGGCCATGTGACCTTCATCGCTTTGCTCAACTCCTTGGTTCACACGGTCATGTACACTTACTATTTCCTAGCAGGCTTGGGACCCTCGGTGCAAAAATACCTGTGGTGGAAAAAGTATCTCACAATCTTTCAAATGGTGAGTTGAAGGGTAAAATAATCGACCTTTTATCCACAGGTTGTTTGTTATAACTTTATATATTACCCGATGATTAATTCGTCATGATCATCAAATGCCATAATCAAGCAATTGTCAGCGAAATCATGGCGCGTAATCACGTCTCGACTCCGGTTTCCTTATTGAAAATTGTCAGAAGCAATAAGGTGTAATTGCACTCGTGTACAGTGCTTGTCAAAATTGCATCGGAAAAAAACATGCGCATTACAACCAGCATCCCTCTAACAAGGTGAAGGTGATTTTCCTCTGTAATTTACATTGTTAGAGTGCTAATTGGTTTAGGCCTATAGAGTCATGATGTGGTTTTTCCGAAACTTATTTATGTAGTACACCACACATAATAATGGCTTCTATTCTGAATATAAATATTACACTTATGCGTCAACAGGCTTTCAACTAATTAAATTAAAATAAATATTTAAATGCAGCGGGCTTGTGTAGCAAGAGTAATAATTTACCACAGTTCAAGGTCCTATATATTATGAAGCTCTTATTTGAACTAAACCTTGACCTTGGAAGAAGACAGACTGATGAATCACGTGTAGCAAGGTATACATTAATTATCTAGCAGCTTCTTAATCAAAATTATTCCAAAACATCAATGTCTTCTCTTTCTGTTAACCTTGATATATTTTGATAACTAATATGATGATATGCAATATTAGTACGGACATTTTGGATTATCATATAAACCAATTAGCAGGCGCATTATTTTATAATTTGTTGTACATTATGGCATCTGTGGAGCCCAGAATAATTATGAAAACCTTATTGTGAGATTGTAGACATAGACGTCAGAATATTGTGAATCTGACAGCCAGGACAGCCATATTTTCTGAATTGATTTTCCCAATAATTTTTTTACAACAATTTATTACAGCTTTTGCCAATTTATCAATAAAAATCATGCCTCACATAGACTAAGGATAAGTACAGTAGATTATAATTATATTAAAAAGCACTTACAAGGGAAGTGTCTGTAGTGCCATCGGCCAATCGGCCCGAAAATGACACTAGGGGGTAAATCGCAGGCCAGAAATTCATTGGTGAAAGTAAAAAGTCGCATTAGCCAAGCGTTTTCGAGATATGGGCGACTATAGGTGCCCGGCAAACACGAATA
>JYFJ02005280.1:0-25965 GCA_000934665.2 Catajapyx aquilonaris
AAGAGAAAGCTGAAGATTGAGGAAGAAAATTATTTTCTACTTTTTAGTGCACTTGGAAATATAAAGCGTGTTCTTAAAAAGGTTTTTTATATATTTTAATTTTCGCTCCACCCTACCCTGCCTATTACCTCTGAATTTTGTATCAAAATCAAGGGGAGAAAAGACGCCGAGGATCAAAACCCGTCAACTACGGAACAAATTTTCGAGAAATGTGAAACAAAACCCGCCAACTGCAGTGTCTGGCATGTCTGCGTCAAGTGAAGAAATAATACAATATTTGTATCCACCATTAGCTTTTTGCATCAAAAATCGCCAAATAATAATAATAATAATAATAATAATAATAATAATAATAATAATAATAATAATAATAATAATAATAACTGGGGTAGTGCTTTCACCCCCAACTGGGGGTATATCACACGGACCTTTATTTTTGTTATTATTATTGTACAGTAGCTGGTGCAGGGACAGGGTAGGGATAGGAGGGGGGGGCACTGGTGCATGTGCAATGTCTCNTAGATGCGGGTCAGAAACCCCCGACTGACCCGCATCTCCTCCAGGACAGGGAAAGGAGGGAAGCGGCTGTGGCCTATATTACGGTACGATCCCGGAAATTATTCCTGGAGCGACCTTGGGAAACCACAGAAAACCAAGGTCAGGATCGCCGGCCTCCGGGATTCGAACCCAGGACCTCCCGATTAGCAGTCGGACACCATATCCACTACACCACTACTGCTTCGGTCAAAAATCGCCAAATACGTTGTGTCGGAAGCAAAATCCGCCAACTGCAACAAACAATAATTAATGGTTGATGAACGGATGCAAATAGATTTCAAAGATACTGATATATCAATGGCCTCTGCGCCTACCATATCGCTTACCAAAGTTGACCTCTGTAACATACTGTTATTGTAATGAAATGAGAGGTTTTTCTCAAATATCTCAGTTTTACTCTACAAGTAGTTGACGGTTTTGGATCCTCAGCCCCCATACAGGACTGTATGTGACCACCAGCGTGGCTAGAATCCCTTCCAGGTGTCCAAACCCCAGTTTCAAAAACCTGGGTCCCCGGAATAAGAAATAATGAAATTCATCGAATATATGAGTTGAAAATCTATGACATTGACATACGCCTCCTTAAGATTGGTAGAAAAAAAACTGCCAGACATTTGGGTAACTCTGGCACTCATAGTAATAATATTTAATAAGGAGCCACCATTATGACATTGACTTTTAAAAAATAATTACGTTTGCTGCAACCAATGTAATAGTCAGTACATGAATCTCATTAATAATTTTTAATTTTATTAGCTGCACATTAGAGAATCTCTCATCCTCGCTCTCATCTATATGATGAGTGGTCATACCGAAATTTATAAAATATAATTTTTAGGTTACTATAGTATGCACCCACCCTTCTTCGCGCCATTCTGAGCACCCCACACCATCGGTAAATGGATTGAGCGTTTCTATAAAACATCAGGGGGGGGGGGGTTACAGGGGGGTTAGCATTTTTCAATTTTAACTAAATATTACTTATTTTGTTCATCACCATAATTATTTTGAAAGGGGTACACCGATGATAGGTTCAAATTTTTCATATTATAAGATGCATTTTAATGTCCTCTGTTTTTTTTGCCTAACTTACGTATTAATCAGGTGCAGCTGTAAAGAACTCACCGATATCGGCGCGGCGTGGCAAAAAGTTTGAAAGTGACTAATTCCTGTGAACACCCCATCGCAAAACTTCAAAGGGCCCAGACACTCCATAAAAGCAAAGCCAGATATCTTTTGTGTTGAATGAAGCGTGCAGGCTGTCTACTTCTACATAGGAGCAATTTATTTTTAACTCTTTGGTGTTGTAATAGCACATTCCCCTTTTTGTGTGACTATTCTACCTGTATGTTGTAGGAAGCTTTATGCCCTCTGAACAGACAGTGGTCACGCGAAGGTCGATTGAAACTGAAAACAATGATGCGAGACAGCTCGATATCATCAATAACAAAAGTGGGACAAACGTAGCACAAAAAGGGATACTCCACACCCTATTTGAAGAAAAGCTGCTACAGCACAGCATGGTCATTTCATCGTTGGGAACTGTAGACCTCATTCATTTGCATTCGCTTTCATGAGCCAAAAAACATACACAAGTGGTCAGTAATGTTACCAACAAAACAATACGGTTGCATTCCTGGCGGTCGAGAGGACATAGAGGGAGTGTCATTTCACTTAATTGCAGGGATATAATATTGGCTCTTATTATGTAGCGGGAGGCAGTGTGACGCAGCAACATTTCATCTTTTAGGTCGAGTTCGATTCCTAGATTAGGGTTTCACCAGGACCGTGGTTGATATGGACTTTTAAGTCTCTTTTGAGTAAATGTGCTTCAACACAATAATCCAGAATTGATGCAGTAGCCTACTCGTATCTGCAACTCACCTACTTTTTTCTTACCAATATTTTCTTAAAAATAAGACGAAGCAAGCCAATGATACCACTATACAGTATAAATAATGCCCTCTTACGTTCATAGGATTGTCGCAACATCTTTTAATAGCAAGCAAAAAAACTTGGTTTACTCAAGGCTCCGTGGACCACCTCGCCTCCTGTGTTTAACCCATGATCTTAGAATACTCAGGTCTGGTCACTCCCACTTATCACCTGCCGGGGCGTTTTGCATGAGCTGCTAACTTGAGAGCGCCATGAGACAGCTTTTCATCGCGCCATTATGTGGCGACCCTACCGGACTACGCTGAACTAAGGTAGAACAGAAGCCGCTACATCCAAAATGCCGCCGGCGACCATGTTGGGTCCCCCAATGTAGCGCTTCCCTTTTGTACCTATAAAGTTCAGCGTAGTCCGGTAGGGTCCCCACATAATCCAGCAGTGATAGGTCTCATGGCGCTCTCAGGTGAGCACCCCATGCAAAACGCCCCGGCAGGCGATAAGATAAGAACGTAGAGGTAGTGTCCGTGTGCTGGTTTAACCGGTTTACTGCACAGATACTAGATGGGTATTTTGTTCAACATGGATATGGCCTATTTGGGGTTGCCTTTGTCTGGCAACTCTACTTTTCCTTCCCCACCTCCTCAGAAAACCACAGACAACCCATGGTAGTTTTTTCTTGGACAGACTATAGTCACTATACAGTAGCCTACGTTGACCGAAGCAGTTTGGTGGAGTGGCTATAGGGTCCGACTGCTAATCGGGAGGTCCTGGGTTCGAGCCCCGGGGCAGACAACTCTAACCGTGGTTTTCTGTGGTTTCCCACGGTCCCTCCAGGATAATTCCGGGGTTGCTTCCTAATTAAAAAGGCCACAGCCGCCTCGTTCCTTCCCTTTCCTATCCCAAAAAGCAAAAAAGTAAACATGTAAGCAAGAGTTCCAGACAAAACAAAAATCCCCCCTAAAGAGCCGAAAAAGGCTGATAACGGGGTAAGATATTATATTATACAGTAGGCTACGTTGTTATTCTCATATTAATCTCCACTTGCTTACAATCATGTAACTTAAATATATTACTAACACAAAAGGATACGGTATATATTCACCAAATTACTCGACATAAGTTATATCTGCCTTGATGTAAGGAAAGGGCTTTTAAGAGAATTATTTTTTCTCAACCTCAACTTCGCTCGAAAACCGCGCTGAATTTCCGATCTTTCGATAGTACTGTATATCTTCACAAAATGCACAGTGGAACAGTGTGTCCACAGTCGCTTCTGGAATTTAAATTATTCAAAACCAGAGGGTACAAATTTAATGTAATAATTAAGCGAAAATTATAAAGTTATCAAATATGAAAGTCCGACAATGTTCCTAGCATGCATGCAAACGACAGTTCCATAATGAGGGTGATAGCCTGTTAACATTACTGTCTCCTGACATAGTGAAATAATCGTAGTTTAAAAAGTTCATTTTCACCCAGGTAAGCCACGTACTCTTTAACTCACAATATTATTATCTACCACATGTGTTAACAAACATAATAAGCCCTGGTAGCTGAAATTTTCAAGCTGTTTCATGAATGCGCCTTTTGAAATCTTAAATTTGAATTTTCTCAGAATGCAACTTTTGCATTTACCTAGTTTTCGCATAAAGGTAAGAAGACACTCACGTGTCGGCATGCATAAAGAGTGGCAAAAATAACGGAAAAGTCAAATTCGCCCAGTGACACGTTTGAATACATATTTATTAATTACTATTAATTATAGAGGTTTCCCTTCGTGGAATATGGGACATTCACATGTCCTTGATATCCTTCACCCACCTGCATATAAAATTATTATGTCCGTATGTAGGTGGGTGAAGGATGTCAATTATTTTGTGATGGAAATCTTGATTAATCTTAAATAATATTTGTTTATATGCGTACAGGTATATCATCGGATGGTGTGCATTTTTCAAGCTGCAGAATATCATTGGTCACCACTACAAAACTCGCCACAACTCTGACTTCCTGTTGTTTAGTGGCACTAATAAAAGGAATTGACCATAACGACTATTCTGTTCCAAGTATATTGACAAAGCTACACGTCACTGTGAGGCTCAAATGAGCTGCTGTTATTGTATTAGTGATTATTTTTCTGGCAGTTAGTTTTATTGGTGGCGTTTAAAGGAGTTCATATAGCAAAAGGTAAGCAATTATATTGTAGCCGGTGCGGCAGCACGCAAGATGCTTGTGAATTATGATTACCCAGAATGTAAGCCCAAAATTCATGTTCATCTAATCTGGGAATTCTGTCTTGGTCATTTGTCTGCTTTTCGCCACCGTCCTCGATGTAACTAACAGCTAGAATAGCAGTGTATCTTGGAACGTGGGGATGCATTGTGTGTACGATTCTCAGGCGTATGATTTTTTTAAATTACTATTTGCAGGGGGAAATGACTCAAGAAACCGGTGCCTTTAGACCAGCACGTACCGTATGTTACATGGTGATACATGGTCAGCAAGTTCAAAAACTACATGGCCAATGCTACCTGTAAAAGTGCGCGCGAGCGATAAACAAATCTGGCGGGTTCGCTTGAAGCCCAAAGGCGTGCATGTCACTGGACAATATTAGGGTAATAAATTTGCGCCCGCGGGTGGGGGTGGGGGGGCTTTACTGGATACTAAATCAAGGCGTTATCGTGGAAAAAGAGGTACAAAAAGGCAAAGAAGGAGAAGTTGGACTTGACCCCACGGATTTGTGGAAAACTGCGCCACTTCTTGCTCTCAATTAGATTGCCGGCTGTAAATATTCCGGATATTGCCTTACAGAAGGAACAGAATTATTATATTTCTGTAATTTGCCACTAATCAAAGTAAATCTGACGCTTACATTGCTCAATTCATTTTACAATGTTAGTGCAACTGTGTTGCTTATTGTTATATGGACTCACCTTCCAATACGGCTATTGTGTCGTTTGTATACGGCGAATCACGAGGGGGTACCCACTCGACTGTAAATGTGTACACCAGAGTACCAAATTTAAGGAGTACCAAGGAGTACCTGGGAGTACCAATAAGAAGTATCTGGGAGTATCTGGGATGAGTACCAAGGAGTAGACCTATATACCCGGGAGCATCAATGAACGCCTTAGGGCACTTTCAGTTTATAATTTTATATTCAGCCACGTATACAGGGTGTAACCAGACCCCATGCAGAAATTTGAAAGGTGGGTAGGGGACCCCAAAACAAACATTTTTGACCAATGAACCCACCCTCTAAAATAATCGCAAATTCACTTAAATCGATATCTGGTTAGTGCTTGTAGTAACAGTTATGTGGTTGCTGCTACTCTACAGTAGCGTTGTCATGGTAGTGTTGACAAGTCATTGTCAGTAAAAATGTCAGTAAAATACACAATTATTCGGTTTTGTGCCCTATTCTACTACTGGAGATATGAACGTTGTACAATTCCTGCAATCCTGCAATAAAGGTGGTGGTGGGTTTCATGTCAGCGTTCATTGATTTGTGGTGGTGACCTGGTGGTGACGACCTTTTACAGTACTGTACTAAAATGTCAACACTACCATGACAACGCTACTGTAGAGTAGCAGCACTGTTACTACAGGCAGTAACCAGTTATCGATTTAAGTGAATATCATGATTTTTTTATTGGACAAAAATGTTTGTTTTGGGGTCCCCTACCCACCTCTAAAATTTCAGCATAGGGCCTTGTTACACCATGTATATGCATTTACTGGGGTCGTTCAAAAATGATTGGTACTCCAATTTTTTTCCTGCAAACTAACCATTTAATGGGACAAAATGAATTCATGGTACAGTTGGGTATTCCATGGCAATGTATATGCACTGTTGCCACCGTTCCGGCAGTTTCCGTATTGCTGCAGAATACCATTCTTTGGGGGCACCCCGGTGCCACTCGTGGACAACCGACTGAAGCTCGTCGTTGGAGGTGAACTTGTGACAGCGCACTCTTTCATTGCATCAGACAGAGCATAGTCACTAGTCACAAGATCCAGTGAATATGGAAGATGGGGAAGCACGGCGTATCCTAGAGCCTTCAGGATATCAGTGGTGGGGCTACTGACATGTGGCCCCGCATTGTCGTGTCATGACCTCAAGGGTACACCATGCTGCCTCATTCTCCGGATCTTGCCGGATCTTTTCTGCAGCAATACGGAAACTGCCAGAACGGTGGCAACAGTGCGTAGACATTGTGAAGGAATAACCGAATGTACCATGAATTCATTTTGTCCCATTAAATTTGCATTAAATAGTCAGTGTGCAGAAAAAAATAGAGTCCCAATCATTTTTGAACGACCTACAGTAATAGCATACCGAATATCAGTAGCCTACTGTACAAGTTGCATACTGTGGTGGCGAAAAGCTGTCGGCCAGAGGGAGCGCACTACGTACTTCCTTTGCGTGACGTCATTAGGCGCACCAGGCAGGCGCGGGGAATATGAATTTACACGCAGTTGAATGTACGTAGTATCGGCAGAAACGCATTCTATAATTAATTATTATTTGTGGAAGTGTGCCGGGATCAGCCTTTAGAGTCTGCTATTATCGAGATCTGTTACAGCGGAGGCTGTTATTTCCGGATTCAACTAATAACATCATCATCATCAACAACAACAACAACAACAACATCTTGTTATTGTTGTTGTTGTTGTTGTAGCTGCTGCTGCTGCTGCTGTTAGCTGAATCCGGATATAACAGCCTCGGCTGTAACAGACTTTCGGTCATGACAGACTGGAAAGGCTGGTCCTTCCATACTCCCATAAGGGCATGCGTATTTTGCTCCTGATATAACAGACTAACATATATTTCACCTCATCTCAGCTATAACAGACCATTTTTTTGGCCATTCGGTGGACAAATATGCTGTTTTTGATTATTACTTAACTATACCTTTCCCAAGCGAGGAAAGCACGGAGCGGGGGTGATTTTCCCACCTGTCACTGATCGAACACTTGCCGAGAAGGTCAAAATCATACTTTTTCTGATATATTTGACAAGGACGAGATGGCATTAAAAATGACGGATTTTTTGGTCCAGCCTAAGTTATGGGTGAGCTCATATGGCATGTTTGTGGATAGTTTCATTAATCAGTGTGCAGTAGTGTGCATTATAACCATATTATAAAGAATGCAGGGTTCGGAAATGTAACCCGTCGCTGTCGTCGCGTCATCGCTTTGGAAAATGATAGATGAGTTCTAGGTGATCACTTTGAGTATATGGAACATGGGTCTCCGACGCATAGTTACCAATATAATTAGCATTAAATAAAAAGTGCATTATCCCAGCTTATAGGTTTCGGATACTGCTTATTACGACACTTCCATCGCCTAGGACATTCCTTGATACACCTATATGTAAGGTCGCGTGGAGGGACGCATACGTGCCAGGATATTTTATACCTTGTGCTAGAATCACATTATCTCGGTAACTGCATCGGAGACCCATGTTGCATATACTCAAAGTGATCGCCTAGTACCCCTCTATCATTTCCCAAAGCGACGGTAGTTTAAACTTCCGAACCCTGTATAGAAAGCAGCAAACTTGAATTTTCGTTGCAAAAGTGGCAGTTTGGCTATAACATACCTCGGTTATACAGGGTGTATCTGAACTCAGTGCCCCGACGTATATGACTGCCTTCCTAGCCACCAGAGGATCGATTTAAGTATAGGAAGCATTATGTTTGGCCGCCGCATTACGGAGATAATTGGCCGCAAACATGTAGTACAAAATATCCTGTCGGTTAGGCCACCCATCTCACCCTCCCCCAGTCAGAAGGCTCTGGAAGGTCTGGGGGCGGGACTTTGTTGGTTTGTTGCCCACAGGTGGTAAGGCCTCTTTGGCTAGTTACACCAGAAAATTCTATTTAAAAGTCAGAAGGAGCGATTAGGCAAAAATCGCTAAAGAGTGTATCTCAGTAATGCGGCGGCCAGACATAATGACTCCTATACTTAAATCTATCCTCTGGTGGCTAGGAAGGCAGTCATATACGTCGGGGCACTGAGTTCAGATACACCCTGTATCTTTTTAGGGGGATGGGATACCACCATTTTCTCTCCATTTAACTTCATTCACCGGTGCAAGGAGTCTAGGATGTAGGGTAGGGGTAGGGATTTTTGGGGAGGGAACATATAGTTGCAAGTGCAATAGTGTCTACAAATGGGTCATGTGCTGTCCCCCAGGAGGTTAGGTTGCCAGACACCTCCTTGGTGCAGGTCAGAGACCCTCCTGACGCAGGTGAAAGGAAGGTTCCCCAGGCGGGGATCGAACCTGGGGCCTTTCACTCAGCAATCCATGACGTTACCATCACGACCACCACACCTCCCCTGCTCCTTCCCGTCCGCGTCACTCACTCGATTTGTAAACAGTGGCAACAATGGAAGCACTCTCCATGTGCTGATGTTTGAATTGGCCCGCCGGACGGGGTTGCCAGGTAACGGGCTACAATATAAGCAGCTTAGGCCGAATTTGTCAATAACTAAAACGACAAAAAAGTTTGATCACCCTGTATTTTCATGTGGGCTAGCATCAACTTCTTGATCACTTTTAAAAATAAATACGGAACCTCTGCAACCGTCCCAAGGTACAAGAGTAGTGCACCTTGGGCCATAGGGATGTGTACTGTACCTTGGGACAACAACAAAATGAAATATGAGAGTAGGCTACTTCCAAATATGTCCTTGTTTATTTTAATCTAGGTACATTTTGTATGCATGTAGCTCCGTATAATATGCGAACAGTTTACATTTGGTGTGGAGTAATCAAATTTAAAAATAGAAGGGCCTACACACACCTAGGAATGATAAGATCCTACTTAATTTGTACTCCAACAAGTCCACACCAAATGTCAACTCCTCACATTGCCGCAGGGAACCTTCACACTTCATTGGCGGGGGAATTTTGAGCAGAACGTCACTCTTAGGTAGGTTGTATACACTTTATCACGCATCCCAAGGTACAAAATGGGTCAGTGTCCCAAGGTACAAGATAAAGCCTAGACTCCGAAATGTGGTGCCACCCAAAATATGTCTGCTTTTATGACACTCTTCAGTTGGTCACATTGTTGCGCACAATGTGGCGTAATTGTGGCGCCCTAGCATTAAGAGAAGGAGCCAAATTCGGAACTTTGTAACTTGGGCTATGGTACCTTTTACTAATAAGGTGACTGAAATTACTTTTACTACCTAAAAAACATACATTTTCATGAAGCAGACAGACGCTTAATCCGATGACGCTGAAAACACAATTGGGTGAGGATCACTCGAGGAGCATGACATTGGTGCAGGTTAGTGCTTTTTCAAGCCAACAGATTTCGAGAAAATGACCATGTCCCAAGGTATCATCAGTGAAACAAGAATTGTCCCAGTCATCCTGACGTGTGTGCTGCCCGCTCGACACACACCATATAACTTACATGGTGTGTGTCGAGCGGCCAGCCCACACGTCAGGATAACTGGGACAATTCTTGTTTCACTGATGATACAAGGGGGTCCAAGGTCCAAGAGCTTCCCCTACCGAAGAGTACCAAAGAGTATACCACTGCAGGTGTACAGTACACCGGTGTACCGATGTGAGGACCCCCTTGGCGAATCACGTTTGACACTATGGTGTTTAAACTACAATTATACCTGATTTAAACGTCCTGGAGGCATTAACTTTCCCGCTTTGTTCTGTAAATTGGTTCCTCTTTCCACAACGCCATGCAATTATGGCAGGGGTAAATTTGTTCAGCGTGATTACGGTAGGCTAACATTCGTAGTACACAGCTATTTATACGCATCATAATTTTTTTCGTCACCTAATGTAGCCTGCAGGCGGTGTACACCATTAAATAGACATATGTGCCTGAGGCATACGCAAAATTGCACTGAACAAGTCCCTGCATGATTTACTCATTCTAGACGACAAGGAAATTGAAATGCATGCACAATGCACTCTCAAGCGACCTTGGATATGAAAGGCCACTACACGCCTCCTCCGGGCAGACGTCATTTATTTTTCGTTCGTGCTCCGCTAATGAAACTGGATATGGAAATTGACGATCCGGGTCCTATCTTGCGCCTCTTGTGCTATCGATCCCAATTTAACACGTTCTAGTACAGGCGACCCTGCTCTCATATATTCTTCATGAACAATGTCTGTGCAATGCTGAAATCGCGATCGTTTCATCGTGAAGAGTGTCACATGAGGAGGGGAGGAATAGCTAAGCCATGAAAGTTTCATAACCCAGTTAAGCTAGGCGTCTCTGAACCGCAATGCTGGAGTGTAATGTACAGCCCAAGGTACAGCCTCACTTGAATGCGCTCCTGCTCCACCTCACTTTCCCAATCCGAACTTCGTTTGTATCAGTTCCACCATGCAACTTTGATCTCACCATTGGTCATACAGTATTCATCAGACGATTCAGACTGGCGACGCGTATTTGCCCACACCAAGCACCAAATATATTGTAAGAAGAGGGAACCAAAGAAGAATGAAGAAGAGTTAGTGCAGTATTCTTGGGCAGCCTTTACTTCGGCCATATGTTTGCACCGAGAGGTGAGTTGAACAGCCAACTTCCTCCTCTTCCTCCTCCTCCTCCTTTATTTGGAGGCGACCCCTCCCTTCCTAGCTAAATTTGTGCAGCAAGTAATGAAAGAGTGGGCGGTTTGTCGTCCCCCGGCCATGCACCCCACCTCCCAACTACTTCCTCCCATCCTTCCTCCTTCCTCCCACTCGCCACCCGCCTCCCTCCGTCCCTTTTTGCATTTGCCTGTAAAATTAACCCGGTGGCCTTCCCCCGCTGGCTGGGCCTAGTGCAAGTGAAGCAGTAGTGGAAGCTCGCAGTGAGTGTGCACGACGTGGAGTTGCACGCGGCACGGGGGCTCCCGACAACAATACCAGTTGTTGCTACTGTACCGGTGGAGCCTCCTCCGGTTAGTGGTTTGGCAGAAGAGTGCGCGGAGGGAGAGGTTTGGTGCGGATGGTTGCGAGTGAATTTCACGTGGTTTTCCTTTGGTCGGACGGATTTGTGCCAGTTTCGTACGACTGACCGCTTTGGCACCTGCCATCGTAAGACGGTATAACGGGCGTGCCAAGACGCCAGGTGCCCGAATTGGCATCCAAATTACGTTCCAAGCTTTATTTGAATTGACAAATGTGCGGTGAGTTGCGCTAGCATCAGCTGTGCTAATCAGCATTTGTGTTTGCATAACTATTTGGCATCAGGTTCTCATTAAAATGGCATTTGAGAGGAAGATCCCATGAGGAAGCGTCTCTATTAGCACTATTCACATGTGGTCAAGCTATGTGCTCTACTTTGCAAAATCAGAAATCAGATTGCCATGTAAGTTTATGTACAGTACCTGAGTTTGAATAACTCTACTCGAGGCATGAATATACAGTATTGTAATCGCATTGAGTCCTCCTCTCCCCTTTTCTCTCATGGCAGCTATCAGAAATGCAGGGTGTTCCAAGTTCGGGGCTCACTTCTTGATAATCTGATATCGCCTGATAGCAGAACTTTACAAAAATAACTGTTATCGGGCGATATCAGTTATCAAGAAATGAGCCCCGAACTTGGAACACCCTGTATTTCTGATATAAAATTGATTATTCAAAGTCATATCGTCTGGCATATTTCAAGTCCTTAGTCTCTGTATAGCCTATACCGTACTGTACAGTACAAGCCCTGTCAAAAATGGAAAACGTTTAGGCCAAAAGTATCATCTGCGCTATGCAACCATGAGTATATTCGCCTCATGGAAGTCAATAAAAGAACACTGGAGTACTGATGGTTGCGTAACGCAAGAATACAACTGCCCTAAACTTTTTTGATAGTATGGTTATGTCGATCCTTATCCTTTTATCTCTTATCCTCATTTCAGTAGGGCTATGTGTGTTACACCTACCGAGATCACACTGGACGGCCTTTGGTTTGATCTCCAAAATAGATCACGACTTCCTTTCCTGAATCCAGTGAAGCAAAAAAAAAGTAGTACAGTATATTATGCGTTACATCAGGAGGGCTGTAATTCTCTGATATTGACTCCTGCTTAATAATAATAATAATAATAATAATAATAATAATAATAATAATAATAGTAGTAGTAGTAGTAGTAGTAGTAGTAGTAGTAGTAGTAAATTTTCCAAGCATGCACAGTAGAAGGTTGGTGAATGGAAGCTATTCTTATTTTAGCTGAAAGACCTCCGGAAGCAAGAAGCTGTTGTATGAGTACCGTAGTAAGGAATGTTTTTCCTTCGCTCTTGCTCTCGCAACATGTAAGCTTACAGTACGATGCCCGTTTTCGTACCTGGTTACTGAAGGAAATTACTACTGTTTACTACTGTTTGAAATACCGGCACGATCACATGCAGGTAGGACATCTCCTCCTCCTCCCCCTCCCCACCACATCTCAGAAAACTGGTTGTCTTTTGAGGTGTCGGTCCGGCAGGCAATATTGGGCACCTTGCCTGCTTTTGCCATGTTTAGGTTTAGGTTTACCAGAGCGGCGTTTTATTGCCTCGGCAGGGGCCAAACGCGGCATGTCAAGTGGAGAACGAGGAGAGGATGCCAGGCAGTTTTTGGTGTGAGGGGGTGGCTGTGATGGAGGGGTTATCCGGGTACTGTACCTAGCAGAGCCTATACACACTGGGAAATTGCGACAGCCCTGACAGCCGGGCATAGTGTTCAATACCTTGTCGGAATTACAAACTGACATCAGATGCTGCTGATAAAATACGCTGCGATAGGTAGACCCTGCTGAGGAATTCTCCGGCGTTTTGGGGGTAGTTATCAGGTGCTTTTTTGCCAGCTGAATGCGCCACAAAAAATGACTGCCTATGCCATGGCCTATGCCATGCAGTACGATGCCGTGACACGAGCACGTGTTTTAGTCGAAAGAGAACTGGAAATTTTAAACACTGCAGGGGAGTATAAGGTTTGCAAACATTGCCCACAGGTTGAATGCTGATATATATTCAGTTCAGTTTTTTTTGCTAACACTGGCGTGTATCGTAACGGTCGTGTACTCGTGAAACGGATTACTGGTGTGCACACGTTATACAGGCTTTGACTCTTTCATCTGTCTTTCGCATTAGTTGCACTGCATTTGTTATACGTATAGAGAATGTGAAATTTTGTTAGCTCACAATGTAACCATTTATTACGTTAATCAAGTTAGCCATGCACTGTATCCATCATTATGATACCCTCAGGTGACAAGAGTGTTCCGATTATTAAAGGGTGGTTTCAAGGGCTCCGAATTATCAATAAGGATTAATCAGATGTATGTATAGAGGCATATCTCTTAATCTGTCGCATTTGATCCGGTGCACGTGTATCATTAGCTGGTGTTGTTCCCCCNCCCCCCCCCCCCTGCCCCTTCATTTGGAGAGACTCCACCCAATCGCTTCAGGTTGACTCTAAACAAGACAAGCTTCCAAGGCTGCTATTTATAAGCATGCGAGAAAAAGTAGGACGCATTACCACCCTAGTTGGACAACCCAATACATTCTGAGAGCTTGCATTATGGTTTTTGGCCACCCTTACATGTGTGCATAAAAGGCAGAGCTTAAAATAGGCACCTGCAGAGACAAGAAGAAAATGGGAGTAATGATCTGCGCCAATCGATATTAGGGACAGTGATTTGAAAAGGTTACGCTAATCCAAACTGAAAAAGTTTTCTACTTTACAGTAGACTATACTGTCTACTCACTTCCCCCGTCCACTGTTGCTCATAATCTAACTTCGCCCGCGTTAAAGACATTATTCAAAAGTTGTCTTAAGTTATTTTGATACAAATTTTCTCATTATTATTATTAGTTTTTCTTCACACGAGGTACAATATTTGTAGATTCAAACACAAATGCTGTTTAGCCAGTGCGACATCGTAAGTTAAAGTCGCCGATATTGTAAAACGAATTGGCGTATACGTAGCAAAAAAGAGCGAAATTGATCATAATAGCGTGTAGATCGTAGGCTTATAACCGGTAGTGGAAGGACGATAGAGGCGCAAATGTGAGTGGGGGTGGCAGGTATAGAGGGTACCGTGCAGGTAAGAGCCTCGCATTCCGTGAGCTATGTTGCGTTTAAGTAGGTGGAGAAGGAACCTCCTCCTCTCCCTTCCCTCCCTCTCTCCCACCCTTCCCACTGCCTCCACCCCCTCCCCCTACTTTCCTCCCCATGCCGCCCCCTTAAAAACCAAGTCGGCCGCACCAATCCCCATCAGCATGGGTCGGATTGGTCACAGGTGAAGTTTTACCTCAACTAGTCTAGTCTAGACATCGCGTGGATTACAATGTAAAGGTGGACGTTCTAGTGCCAATTATGGAGCGGTGAAGACAAAAAAAGTTGTGAAAAATGAACGTTTTGGGACTTGCCATCTTCCTATTGATGACTTCTTCGGCTTTCTGTACGACCACGGAGGCGACCGAGGAAGACACTCAGCCTGGTGAGTTCTCTCTTCTTCTCGTTTTAAAATATTTGTTGCCCTTGACATTCGGAGCGCTTGTAAATGTTGCATTGGATGATGGCGTGACCAATGGATAGCAGGGGGTGGAAAAGAATGTAACGTGAAGTCTAACCCGTGTTTTCCGGAGAACAGTGAAACAAGATTTTAGGTTCGTGGAGCATGTAAGCCTACATTCAAATTACTTTTGGCAACCATGCCCAACGGGGTAAAGAAAATATATAATTAATTAATAAATAAAATATTCAAATTATTTTATTATGCAGAATACCATGTCCCTGACGCTCATCATACTATTAGTCCAATAAATATTACAAATGTTGGATTTTATGCCGTCAAATTCCTCATGATGGACAAAAAAATGTTCGGCAGAAATGAATGGAAAGCATAGCATTAAAAATCATTCATTAAAAAGAAGAAATCAATGGCGTGTGATATAATAGTCAAAAGGTCCAGTCAGATCAAGCGTGATTTAAATGGTGACTGCCACTAACAACTGCCCATATTGCCGAGTGCTACTTACTACTTTACTAGTACCAACAATTGCACAACAACCAACATTTGTATCCCATCCTCCTCTGGAAACTTGCTAATAGGTCGTAATGATACACTTATGGAACCAAATTAATGCCTTGCTAAGACCACGTGTAATTCAGAGCAACGCGGCGGCGTGTTGGCCTCCACCACAGATTAAAACTTAGATGAAGTCACATGATTTCGCAACAGCAAGCCAATCACAGCTCAATATGAACGTGGCGCTAGGGTTCTGTTGGCATACTTGGGAAAAGTGCCACTGGGGGTCCTTGCCAACGCACATTTCAAATACCGTCGCGTCAATTCTCAGTTGAACATCGTCCATGCACGTAGTAAATCTCTGCTGTAATCGTCAACAGTGATGGGTTTCTGCAATATTACAAACGAGCTTGAAGTTACCAGTATTCGCTATTCAGCTGCATTGCCTCGATATCACTTAGTAATTAATCCGCAAAATGCAACTTGAAACTGTCATTCAGAATGCAAGTTAATAATCCGTGCATGACAGTCATCTCTAGTAATTAGAGTTGGGAAAGTCTTTTTTTTCAGACCTACCGTATATAAGCATTCTTTTTTTTTACCTTTCTTCGGCTTCCCACCCACCCACCGTGACCCCCACCCGCTAATCCGGATAACCTCCGCTCCGAAACATGATTACGTTCTAGTTCAAGTCGGCTATGACAGCTCATTTGGTATCACGAATCGTGCTACAACGTAACCGTGCAGCAACCGGCCCGTTTATCTCAATAGAAAATCCTTTTGCCAGGACTGGAAACTGACCTGCTACTATATAGGATCAATCTATCTTGCTCAGCATAATGAGTTGACAAAATTGTCTGCCCTTATATAAGGTATGTCACCACGGCATGGCTTAGTTATGCCTAAATAGTATTGAGCGGTTATGTAACATAATACGGGTGCCTCTTCCCCGTTTCCAAAACTTGAATAATTTTATGCGGTGAGGGGACTTTATTAGGGGAATTATGCAATGCACGGAGAGACTATTTATTGTAAATTTTTGCACTTTGAAAGCCCCTCCCCATGCTTGTGACATGGCAGGTGGCTTGATGAAACATGTCTGACTTGTGGCAAAAGGTCATTTGGAGCCATCATTTTAGTCACTTCACAAAATAGCTATGGGAAAGACCTTCATATAGGCTGTGCCAAAAAATGCTATTAGCAGGATAGTCGCCTGTACGAAATCAAGAGTGTGAGAATCATCCAGGATCAAATACCATGATCACGATTTTTAAGGGAACGAACAGGTTTTTAAATCAATCATTAAAATAAACTGGTCCAAATTTATCAACTCCATGACCTTCCGCAGAAGGTAGCCTACTCTACGCTGAATCCACGACCTTGGTTGGGAGGGGATTATGCTGTCAGAAATTCCACCTCATCTTTAATGAACTACGCAGGTATGCAGTACCCTGGAATTTCACATGTCAACAAAGCATTTTTGGTTGCAGTGTTTAAGCACATCTTGGAACGAATCATCCAATTACTTTCGTTCTGACACCATTACGAGCCAATTGAGCTCAAATGAATTTGGCGACCTTGAGAAATGACTGCCCGTCTACGAAATAAATGTCCGTCCTCTCATAAAACGAATATTTTTAAAACTAAAGAGGTGCAAACACGTGAAGGTGAATATTGCGCTTCCGTAACACTGGTACTTTGGCATTTTGGACACTTACGACCAAAGTTACGAGCACACAAAACCATGTGGCATGAGGTTGTAATGTTCCGCCGCTCCTTGCGCCCGCGTCGAAATGCTCAGCACATCACTTCTTGAGTAGTGTCACCTGACTTCTAATTGCAATCAGAACTTGGGACCGGGTAAGGTTCTTCCCTAAGATTTCAAAACCCCCATAAAAATTACACATATATTTTGGACAAGTATCTATCTGTAAAGAGACATACAGGGATTGGACAGAATAATAGGACCCTTGCGAAAAGCGTTTGAAACTTTGCGTCTCTTCTCTTCGAAAACGGGAAATGTTACAAAAATGACTTACGTCGATGTATATTTGTGGAGGTATGCATATGACCTTGATATGACGCAATAATCACGAGAGGGGGAGAGAAACAAAAGACAAACGATACCCCCAAGGCTCCATTTTTGACCAGTGTTCCCACCCTTTTCATTTGAAAACCAAAACGGTTACAGATATGAACTTTACTGAGATTTGAAACTCCCTCGATGTTACTTACTGATTGACCAATAATCACGCGACAGGGCGGGGGAAAAATAGAAACGGCACCCCACTTCCCCGTCACTGCTACAGTATAATACAAACAATGAAATTATCCTCCCACTGCTAGTTAATGGTAACTTAGCAGTACCTGTGCCAAATATGGTACTGCTAAGTTAGTAGTAACTAGCAGTGGGACGAAAATTCGACCCAAACTTACTCTACATTATTTTGTTCAACCTCTTCTCAGATTTAGTCCCGGGGAAGGAGGGTGTCGTTTCTATTTTTTCCCCCGCCCTCTGTCAGTAATTTTGCTCCATCTCTATACCACACTACGTGACATCAATAGAGCTTCAAAATCCAGTCAAGTTCATATCTGTAACTGTTTTCGTTTTCAAATGAAAAGGGTGGGACACTCTGGTCTAAAATGGGGCCTGGGGGGGGGGGGGGTATAGTTCGTGTTTTGTTTCTCTCCCCTTCTCGTGATTTTTGCGTTATCTGCATACCTCGACAAATGTACATTATACAGAGCTTCAAAACTAGGTACAATTCATCTTCGTGACCTTTCCAGTTTTCGAATAAAACAGACGCAAAATTTCAACCTATTTTCGTAGGGGCCGTATTATTCTGTCCAACCCCTGTATATTCCAGGTCTCAATATCATGTGCGGTTTTTTGTTCGTCAGGCTACACATAATGGGACCACTACGGAGCTTCTTAAAAATATAAAGTCTCTGGTCTCAGTTCATAATTTCGTACAGACAGAATGATCCTGCCATTCTATGCTAAAAGTTTTAAAAAAACATTCAGATAATACAATTATGAGTAGCTTAATGTGTCATATAAGACACTAATATGTATTAATGTATAGACACAAGAAGCCCGTTCACACTATACTTGCGTGCTACAGATGCACTCGTACACGTTCTCCTGCAGCTATTGGCATTTGTGGTATGATGTGACCGGACATTTTATAGACACGAGCAAGCAAACCGACTTGTGGTTATTTACGCATCCCAAATATGAAATAACTTTATGCTTGCCTAGGCTAAGTTGGTACCACTGACATGAACAAAAATGTAAACGGGTTCGTCTGAGACACTGACTCAAAGGTCGCCTCAAACGCGCCCCTCTGGATTGCTGTTGAGACGTGCCCCTCGAGCGTAAATACACCTGTATACAGCAGAGTCGTACGTGACGTAGACTTGGCTACAGGGCTGGTTTGAACATAATACTAATCACAGCAGCGGGATGTAACTGTACGTCATTGTCATTGCTGTGTGACAAACTACTCAATAAATTGCGACAGATCATTACTTTATGCACAATGCAGAATCACATGTGCTTTTCGTGCCCATCACTTACTAAACCTATCTAAGTTAGCATAAAGGGGTGGAATTTTCGTCCCACTGTTAGTTACTGCTAACTTAGCAGTAACCATTGGCAGTAACCATCCCCAGCACTGGTACTGCTAAGTTAGCAGCAACTAGAAGTAGGACGAAAATTCCACCCAAGTTTTCTAAGTGTACATTTGTTACTAACAAGGGAACGACTAGGGTCGGTCGCCTCCGATTTGGTTGAAACTCGCTTAAGGAGTTACTCATGTGAGATAGACACAGTGGTGAAAGTCCTAGATGCCACTGTCCATCAGTTTCCGAGATATGAGCGACAAAACAATTCGAATTTTGACCGCGCGTGTACAGGTGTCAGGCGGGAGGGGACAAGTGCAAGGCCCCTATACGCGCGGCCAAAATTCAGATATTTCTGTCGCTCATATCTCGGAAACGGCTGGACAGTGGCATCTATAGGACTTTCACCACTGTGTCTATCGCACATGAGTGACCCCTCAAGCGAGTTTCAACCAAATCGGAGGCGACCGACTTGGTCGTTCACTTGAATGAGCAAGATTTACCTTTGTGCGCGTGTGTGCACATCTTTCGTCAATAAGCCAATGTTATTGCTGTTGGTTCATAGGGACCTGGTGTTATGGCCTAGAAAATCCTTTCGTCACGGCGACGAAACATGTAACCGTGACCCAACAATCAAGGAAGTAGGGAACGAAGATCAGTGAGAATAATATTATTTATTTCGTACTACGCCGGCCGGGAGGATTACAGAGGGAGAGCGAATGATGGCCATTCAGGAAAGTACAACATTTTTCCGAAATTGACCGGGTGAATGAAATGGAAATAGTCACGCGAGTAGGATGGTCTGCACCGCGATTCGAACCCAGGACAGGCTCCCGAATGGCAACATGGACAGAAAAATATGCATTTGGTGAGTTCCTATATATTTTAATTAAGTCTATAATTGCATATCAAGTAAGCCAAATTGTTGAAAGGCTCGAAAGAGTCTGTAATTATTCGTGTTACGAATGTGGGCGGGCAAAATGCTCTCACCGATGAGACAGCACTCTTCAGCTTCATTCCAACTTGAATAATCTGAATTCTGCAACACATTCATAAAAACCCAACCTAACCAAAAACGGTGCTCCTAACAAGACTACAGTATATTGTGACTTTTAAAAACCTGACTGAACTGGAGTGAGCTGTGATGGGTTCACGAACTGGACATGATTTTGGACGTCATGACACCCGAGTGCTGCGTGACTAGAATAAACTGCTGGGCAGGCGGATATTTCTGATGAGGAAGCGCATTGTCAATCATAAATTGCGTACAGCATGTGTGAGACCAATTCCATGTCTCCAACCCCCGGATTATATATTTGATGGCGGTTTGGACACAAAATTATGTTGCAGTGCAGCAGTTTGCAACACCCCAATTTTTTTCCGTTGATCGAGCAGTGTGTGCAGAAACTTCGTGCCAAGAGTGCATGAATCTCGTCCTTTTTGCTTCCGCTGACCCCGTTTCCCCTTCAAAGTCAAGGCGAAATAAACGAGCTGTAAGAGCAGCATGCTGACTTGATATCAAATGGTTCCTGCTATAGAGTTATGCCGGTCACTGCGTTCAATATTGTTACGTAGCTCAATATTGCCGCTACCGGTGTGCACCTGTGGTGATAAAAATCGTCTGCATTATTCCGCGACGTAAGGTCAATATTTTTTCTTTTCGCAAACGTGGGCGGCACTTCCCCCTTTCTTCTGTGGCTGCTTGATAAATAGAATGAGTGTGCTTCTTGTCTTCATTTATAAGCGAGACAAGATGCTATTTGCATATGGGGGGAAATGGCGTGAGGAGTGGGACGGGAGAGCTGGAGGCATTGTCCTTCATTAATCAACGAGTTGCGGGGAAAACCTTCACGACCGACAACCATTTTGCATTGTCCCTCCAGCACAGAAACATGTTACCAGAGGAAGAATAATAGAGTGCGAAGGAAAAATTAGGGGCTGCAGGCAACCAAATGATGAATTTGCAGATAAGAATGAAAGAAGCAGTTTGTGTGTGGCGACAGGGATGGAAATGAATGCAGGTTTCAGGTGGAGATGCTACTTGAGCGTTGATAAAAAGGACAAAAGGGGGGCTCATTTAATCAGCAAAATAGCGAGCCAGATAATTATTTTGTCTTATACTGCCTCCCTGCCACATACAGACATCTATACTCGAATGCTGCAAGTGCGTCTCCGTATGATAAATTAAGCCTAAAGCTACTGAGGATGAAAAGTGTTGCAGGAAGCCGCATCTGTACATATCATAAACAGACCTAAACACTAAAGGGGTGCAAAATGTTGTCACATTTCCCACAATGGGTTCATTATCAACTGCATTATCAACCGCGAGTGGGCATGGAGTAGACTACATGATGTATTGCAAATTGGTGTTCATGAACAGTACCTTTGAGACTGTACAAAATATAGCTACCTCGTATTGTCATAACCAGAATCACCTCTCACAGCCAAACAAACTCTTCTTACCCTCCTGAATTTTGAAAATTTTTGGATTTTCTAATTCTGCTTGGCCTATAGTGTTGTCCAAACATCACCTCTGATGCTAATTTTCACGTCAAAATACAAGCTAAATGCGATATTCCGAAGCCACAACACCTAACACCCTGTCACGGGTCGCAGGTCCTCCGTCGCCGCGACTGTAGCGCACTCTAGGGTGGCACGAGCAAGTAGAATATGACCCTACACGCTTCGAAAGCGATTTTGTGTAGCAATTTATGAATCACGTTTAATCAATCATTTACATATCACTGATATCAGTCGCGACGACGGGCGACCCGCCACCCGCAGGTGCTGTGGCTTCGGAATTACGGTCTTTTGGCTTGTATTTTCACCCTGCTAACGTGAAAATTAGCAGCAGAGGAGATGTTTACACAACACTATAGGTCAAGCGGAATCAGAAAATCCAAAAAATTTCAATATTTAGGAGGGTAAGAACTAAGAAGAGTTAGTTTGGTTGTCAGTCCAATCAGTAGTAACTTAATCAGGATAAACTATTGTTTATCCGCACCTTAACAACACGGTCGGTGTTAGGCCTCCCGACGGTTGGCAGCGTTGCGTCGCAAACAATCGGGTGCCTATTGATACTGCTGCATGGTTACATGGAACTGTGCTTTATTCTTCTTTTCGGCCTTTCGCAGATTCAATTCGGGATTTTGAGGTGATTAAGTGGATGGAATAGCCCTTGGTATTCTGTATTGGCCCTTGGTATTGCTGTATTGGTATTGCTGTATGGATTTTTGTTACCACAACAGTACTGTACATTGTTGTGGCCCTGCCAGGCACGGTACATCGCCCGTGCGTGATATTTTTAGTTTTTGCGGAGCGATAGCGGACCTGGGCGCTTATTGTGGGTTTCTGTATCCGCAACATTTACTGTCCGTCTTGTGGCGCCGCAGGCCAACGAACGTTATTGTGGCTTTGCCAAGCGCGAAGTACACCTTCACACAATCATGACGCCAAGTTCCGCCCGCCACCCCCCGGCTCTCCCCTCCAATCATGCCCACGACTCACTCTGCAGGCATACTACTGCACACGCTCAGAAAACACGGCTGGTGTGACATCGTATCGTTCTTTGGGTTAACGGACTGCAGCAACCATCATGGCTTTCATATTTCCCACCTCCTTCATTAATACTGTGGTCCTAGCACTCGTCTGAACGGTTCGCGTGGCAGGGGTAAGAAGACGCCCTTTGTTATGCTCTCCCGGCAACCGGTTGTTTGCGACGCGTAGCCAACATGTTTGGACCTGCCAATCCCACCGCGTCGCTAGGTGCGGATAAACGATATACTTTCCCTTAATCATAAAATCCTATTTTGTATACAAAATAAGAGCACTCATGCCACACACCAATTTTCTAAATGGAAAGCACTGTCTGCCCTTTTGTCCATTCTCTCAAAATATAACCTAATAATACACCACTTTCTGACAAATAATGATCAGTTATTTTCACTGACGTAATCCCGAACTCATATGGGAAGTGCAATAAGATAACCTGGCAGCAATAGGTACACCCAAATTGGATATATTGAAGATGATGTGAATGGAATGCGTGACTGGCCAAAAACGCATATCCCATACAAGCACGATCACTTTCACAACGCACGTGCGATTGAATGATAGCCGGAATTCGTGAGGTGTAGGCATTTTACAATTCAGCCCATTATTTACGAGTATGGCAATTTTTATTTGCCTTTAGAATTTGACTATAGTTAATATATGCATTTTTATTGAGAATTCATGTCATATTGTATAAGCACGTAGTGATGCCTTGTGACTAATATTATTGTGTATTTGCTTTTTATCAGCTTGGAGAAAAAATCCCAGGCACTCACCACCAACGTAATAATTAATTCTGAAGACACACGATAGGCGACTAAATGGATAATTTTGCGTGCTAATGAAACGACGTGATAATTGTTCTTTATTCATGCGATGCTTATTGTTATTATGAATACGAAGCCATAAACGTCAAGAGTGGCACACTAGAAGACTATCAATTGATAATTATTTCTGGCAAATTTAAAGCTTAGCGCATACCGCGATTGTATATGTCTCATTGCTTAATATACCCGGAGAACGTTCTTGGGCATGTTTTTAACTAACCAGACTGGTTTTTTGTCATGAAATCCGCTGGCATTATCAATAGGATGTTATTATTTTTTGTCACTGGGGCTGTTTACAGCTTGGTGATGGAATGTATACTGTTGGAAACGAGCAGTATATAACATTCCCGGACCTGTACGACGGCACCGGTGACGAAATCAGGGACGGTGTAAAAGCGGCAAAGTAAAAAGCTGCGCAGGATTAAGTCTTGCCATACAACGCTAATGAGCTCATCCCTGTATACCTACTTTTTGTTCCCGTCCACAGTGAAGGGACAATGACGCGAAAGGTTGAAACCTGTTTTCCGCATTTTTGCTCCTTCCTCTCACGTTCCTTTTTTTTGGCACAACTCGAATGTTTGACTGGTAGTACTATGCAAACAGAGTTGTGTTACTATGGTTCTGATGAAAATTTTATAGGTGTAGCCAAATGTAAGACCAAAACTGAAATATTGCTCCTGATAAGTGACATAGCCTATTACTCTTACCTACTTTGTGAGGAGTGGGGTTGGCCTAAGGGGGTAACCACTTCGGTACTCCGGTGTACACATGCAGTGGTACTCCCAGGTACTCCTTAGGTACTCCTTGAATTTGGTACTGCAGTGTACACTTTACAGTAGACTAGTATAGTGGTTAACCTCTTGGGTTGGCCAGGTCGGGAAATCGATTGTGGTGCTAGCAGAAACCATTTCGGCCCAATACAGTATAAGGCTTGATATTTAAAACACTCCTGTTGTGGTGCTAATGGATTAGTCTATCTGGCCTGAAATGGTCACCCGTTTGAAAAAGGAAAACTTCTTTGCGTGCAAAATGCGGTTTTGTCAGCTGATTAGCGAACCCCCCTAAAAACGCACTAATGATGGAGTAAGGCGGTTCAATATAACGATGCATTTAAAACGGTAACAACCGATGGGTAGCACCGCCACAATTTCGTTTCCAAACGATTCTTCGGAGGGAAAACGCCACACACTCGCCCATGATAAGACTTATTATCGCCTGATAGTCCTTTTGGGAGTGTACCTCCGAGGAATTTCCTTGTAACTTTTTCTTTTTAAAAAGGTCTGTTAATTTGGGCACCGAATGTGCGCTTCCCAGAGAATCATCAGATGACGCCGGAGCCTCAAATAACCTTCCCCCTCAGCTGCTGCCTATAGGCATTATACTTGCTTCAACTTTCTCGCCGACTCCTAAATATAGGCTATACACATGGCACCAACTACTGCTCGCATTTCGTCACGGGATATCCTTCTCGTTGAGGAAATGAGATGGATGGAATAATATTCTGCCTTCCTCAAGTGAAATTTACGACATGCTTCTTTTTTTGCTCATATTCCGGACAAGAAGGGGCTCAAGGGAGGAGACTCCGCTCCCTTTTTAGAGACTGAAGGGGCTTATTTCATTTTCAAAGTGAATTGTGGTAGATGATTGATCATCAGTGGCTAGAATACTTGTGTTTCAAAGTGTGATGACATATGCACAATGAAAGGTACACAGGGACAAATTATTTGCAAGTAACCGTAACATTACAGCAGTTAATGTCTTCATGAATAATTAATTATTACCACATCAAAACAAATGTACAGTGTAATGACTTTGTTTTGCACATATTCAATATGTATCGTAAACACACTAGATATTCTATTTCATTAACTGGCATTGAGCCGCATAACACGATTAATCGATGAAACACATTGAATGAACACCCAATAAAACATATTGATTCGCACCTCCCCCTGACTATTAACGAGTAGCCGGTATTATTAGACTAGGCTACAGTAGAACCCCGATTATCTGTCACCCACGGGATAGTGCCATGGTCAGATACCAAAAAAGGTCGGATAATCCGAAAAGCATAGAAAACTCTAATGAAACACCGCAAAACACCTATAAAACAATCATGAAATAATGTACAATATTATGGGGGAAGAACGATCAAGGTCCACTTTTTGTCTAAAATGAAATACATAATTATCTCAGAAGATACATTCACTAGTGTAGAATATGATGGTATGGTCGTGGTTGTGGAGTAATGATCATAGGTCACTATGGAAGGCCTCGAAAGTGGGATGTACAATAGAAACTTATGGGCCTTGGAAATTTAAAATTGGAATATAGTCTCAGTTTCACCTGAGGTGGACCTTGATCGTTCTTCCCCCGAGGTCTTCATTTATCTTTTACATACACACTCTACTGTGCAATGTTTACAATTTAACTAAGGCAATACGAAACAAATACGTAGTACAGCACATTACAGTATTTGATGAGAAAAATATATATTTATTGATGGAGAGGGACGGTTGGATATTAA
>JYFJ02005281.1:0-25955 GCA_000934665.2 Catajapyx aquilonaris
CCCCCCCCCCTAAATCCGCCACTGCATGGAGGTAGGAAACTACGGAGGTGGTGTGACGTCACGAACTTGACACCTAAGTTGGTTCCCCCTACTTTCTGGTCCATGGTAAGATGGCCGCTGTTCCAGATTAAGTCACGCCCCCTGGCACGATTTTTCATATGGATGGTGGGGATAGGGGACACCACCTCATCCCATATAGTATTCCTACCTCCATGGTTTGTGCTGATTCTCATTGTACATGCGGGCTCGTTGTTTGTATATGAATGAATGTATGACAGTGTCTCATGTGCTTATTTGTGTTAATCGTATCAAGGATTCCGGAAACAAAGTAGGCTATAAACCTGTCTAAAACTGATTAACCGGGTGTTCCACGAAGATAAAAGTGCCGCAGTTGGCAATGCAGCAAGTGGACTTATTGGTGTGGGAATCGAACGCAAAATACTTTCTGATGAAGTCTAATGGGGTCGCCCATACCTCTTCCCTTGGCCGTAACTCATCGTGAAATAATCTTTCGATGCAGCCTAGTCTCGTCACCAGCAGGATGGAGGTAGTCAAATAAGACCGAGGAGCCCATCGCACGCATGACATCGCTAATGATAATATTCCGTACTGCCAACCGTCGTCCAGTATGGCCTGTACTCTTGGCCAGGATTTCTCAAAACTCAGATGTGGCGAACTGGCAACACAACATACCAGTGCGCTGCCTCCACGTAGGCGGCAAAGCACCGGTTTCGGTACCCGAAATGAAACCACTTACCCAGGTTCCGATATGTTTGGTTCCCGAAACGATTACCCTTATCCGGCGGAACGTAACGAAAACAGAACAAGAAGGAGATTCGTTTCTAACAGCCACTTCAGTTCCTAAGAATCGTTTAGTTTCCGTAACGAAACAGAACGTGGTCCGGCTAATATAGTTTCGGTTCCGAACCGAAATGGTATAGCTAACATGTTTGGTTTCGTTTCCATCGGAACGAAACTTTTCTTTCGTTTAGTTTAGTATTACAGCCCTGGTTAGAATGAAAGTCAGAAAAAATGTCTATGAATGATCATGGTCATGGAATGGAACCTCAAATGTCATGGTCTGTGTTACCCCTCTAAGTCAGTGAATACAGAGATATCACTGTATTCACAAATAAAATGAAAATAGCCAATTTCTGTATATATGTATCAACTTTATTTAAATTACCTAAAATGAAATACATGCAACAATGATAAAAAGTGCAACGTCAGCTGCCACCAATATTTGTTATAGTACATAAATAGGACATCTGGACATGTGCTGCTCCTGTCTAATAACATCAATGTTGCAGTAAATTCTAACAAGGCATTCTGCCAACATGTAAAAACAAAAAAAATGCAAGGTCATTATTGTATACCAGTATGTCAGCATGGAAGACTGCAAGTGTGTCCCACACACGTCAAATTTTAAAAGGCACCAGAGAGCAGGAACGAAGCTGCTTTGATTGTGACATCCTCATTTGTAAGAGCAATGAACATTTAAATAAGGGCTGCATACAATATGAATCACTTCGTTGCATAAACTTGTAAGAAATGCTACGACCCTTCCATGCAATGTAACTTTACTTAACCTGGATAAAACAGCAAACATTTGCATTTGTACATCATTTGTGTAAAATAAATGAACAAGTAAAAATGGGGCCACCGCAACCCTACCTGAAATGTAATGCCCCCTGAGCTGAATAAATAAGTACACTACAAAAGGCACTCTTCTTTGGATGGGAGTATCCCTTGTGACACGGAATGTCCTGTGAGAATTTTGGGGCATTTCCTAAAACGACTGGGAGAGCTGAGGACGAGTTACCTTTGTCCCTAATGAGAGAGAAAAACAAATTCACTGCTTGTCCATTGAGTGAAAAAACCAGGTGGTGAAGTTCCGGAGCTGCTGCGTGGCAGTCTTGGACTCCTCTTGTAGGTGGAAGTTTTCTTGCCTGAGCCT
This sequence comes from Catajapyx aquilonaris, assembly GCA_000934665.2. Classification (NCBI taxonomy): domain Eukaryota; kingdom Metazoa; phylum Arthropoda; class Diplura; order Dicellurata; family Japygidae; genus Catajapyx; species Catajapyx aquilonaris. The sequence goes on from JYFJ02005281.1 coordinate 1,958, forward strand.
CTCCACCTCCTCCTGCAGAAGGGCTCGTTGCTGCTGCTCCCTCTGAAGCTGGGCCTCCACCAATCCTAGGCGAGCTTGCAAATCACGCCGGTCACCTTCATCAGCTTCAGTAGGACCTTGAATAATGAAAGGGAGAATCTGTTGTAAAAATGTAATTGCATAATTCATGTTCAACACCACTCAAACCTTAAATGTCATTTTAAGCAATGATTTAACCCCAGAAGAAAATACTGTCAGCATGTACACTACTGGAACAAGCAGCGTTAAATGCGGGTGTGGATGGAAGCATGCACAAATCAACTCGCACTAATTGCTGTTTGGGTAAAAGTGAAATTACAGTGAAACCTGCCAAGTTGGACACCTTAATAAGTTGGCCACCTCCCTGTGTTGGACATTTTTTCAGATCCGTGAAAAAGCCTATCCCTTGCATTGCTGTTGGACACCTCTCTATCATGGAAGTTGGACACTTTTTTCCCCTCTTAAGTTGGACACGTACAGTATAATTCTCACATTTACTCAACAAGTATTCTCCCTTTTTTCTTCTGAAAACTTGAGCCATGCTGAGTTCTGCATACACAATTTGTGAAGCATGTCTTGATGTCTTCAAGTGACATTGTCAACTGTAAAACAGCAGCATCCTGACAACGGAGGATGAATAAGGTGGCAATGCAGATGAGGTGCTGAATCAGGTGTTCCAGGATACACAAAGTAAATCTTGAGAAGATGAATGCTCTGTAAAACCTGGGTCTGACGATAACCACCCCCCCCCCCCCCACCCCCNCCCCCCCCCCCCCCCCCCCAAATCGGGATGTCCTATTAGAACTATACACTTTGTCATGCCACTCTTGTTGACATTTTTGCTGCCCAAAAGAAAATCGAAATTTCTCTTATTAAACCAGTCACTTGTTACCAATTTATGTACCAAAAAGTAGGCCAGTTTCAGAAATTGCATGTACCCTGTGCTGCATTGTACCAAAAATAAGAAAACATGCAAAGACAATCTAGTTCTTTTAGATCCAAAGTATCCTTCTAAAGCCTTCAACCGTACAAATACTCACTTTGTCTAGGAGTGGAACTGGCGACTTGTAGCATTGCCTTTGTGGCGGTATCCACCAAACTAGGCCAATCCATCTCAGGTGGGAGTGGAAGAGGGTTAGCTGTTGCCTGTGCTGGAGGATGCACTGCTGCTCCTAGCCCCACCCCTGGTATAGCTCGTGGACTTAGCCGTTCTTCCTTACTCAACACTCGGTGTGCTGTCCCCACTGATTCACTTGGAGCTGGACTGGATGCTGTTGATGCGTTTGAGATCACTGTGGCTGGCCTTGCTTTGGTCACTATGACCTCTGACTTGGTTGGTGGGGGCTCAGGAGCTGGGTCTTCTTTAGGGGAAGATTCATCTGGAGGATCCTCCAGCAAGTAATCTGGATTGATTAGTCGCATTAGGTCCTCCTGTAAGCTGCTGCCTGCATTCCTAGTTGGTTTACGAATGCAGTCTTTCAATGGTCGTGGACTCTGATTACGACTGTTTCCACCACTCTTTAGGCGGGATTGTGAGGGCGAATCTCTCCCAACAATGTCCTCCTCACTGTGAGCTGCCACCAGTGTTGACTCAGAATGCCCATCAATTGATGACGATGATGACGACGACTTTGATTTAAGATCTAGTGATGATGAATGCACCATACGAGTAGGCTTGTACTTGTGCTCAGGCCTATCCATCCCATTTACCAGCCTGGCATGAGCTGAGAATGTTCTCGAAGTTGGCTCATGTGGGTTAGATTCTGGAGCAGCCAATGGTGCCCGGCCCCTCGGCATCATAAAGGGCAAGGAAGGGGCCTCAGTTACATTTGTTCTCCGACGTGATGATGCCCCAAGCTGCTGCTGCATTACACTGGATCCAGCTCCACGTGATGGGAGTGGAGGAGGTGGAGGTGACTCCTGGTGAGGTGGTGCCAATTCAGAAGGCTCACTCAGATCAAACCATCCATTGTCATGAGGTTGAAGGGTGCCCACCTGAAAATTATTCGTACACACTGATAAATTTATCTGCTCCTTAACCACTGTAGTTCATTACAAATTGTGAAAGTAAGTATAATGGCAGCTTAAGAAATTCTTTAGTGTGCAGTGACACGCCAATCCTCCCAATATGTACTGCACAGCATCTTTATATTACACATTATGAAGGGGAAAAAAATTTTTACACACCTCCGTGCCGCTTCCAAAGGATTTACTGCTGCTTCCGGTCCCATAGCCAGAGCTGTTGCTGGAGCGGGGAGGTGACAGGTTACGCTCATACCTGCACACACATGAATAACCAGTCAAAACAACATACATGCACTAAAGATAGTTGGCCAACCTACAGTAAGTAAAATACCAATTCATCGTTGGCTGATGCTGGAACAATCCACAGGCTGCATGAAATTTGGCATAAGGTTTTTAAGCTATTAGAACCAGCACCAACTATTATATCATCTGCACATATTTTCAGATTGTCTCTTCTGCATCCACTTACTACTCCATTAAAATTATTGCCATATTCCCAACACACTATGGTACTGACAAACATTTATCTTACGCATAATATGCGTAAGATAAATGTTTGTCAGTACCATAGTATGTTTAGGAAAGTTTTGGGTGATTCTTCACCCAAAACTTTCCTAAAGCAACCACAGAAGCACACATGTCATATGAGTTTTGGAGTCTATAAATAACTACACAAATTATTCACTGGATGCCGCAAACCTATTAAAACTTTTCCATAACATTTGTGTTATAGGGTGTGTGATTGTGTCTTTGCTCTATCCAACTTTAGACTTTTAAGATTTTTGGAATTTTGGAAGTTTCTCATGGCTCATCAATGATTAGAAAACTGCCAGAAATGTCACAGCAGTTGTGACTGATTCACTGCATTTTTACCTGCTGTAATTTTTAATCCCTTACAATGGCCACTTAACCTGCATAATTGCAAACAAACAAAAAACAGTTAATATTGGTAATTGGCAATTTGATCAATGTATTGACAATTTCTTTCTATAAGTCAGTAAAAAGTACTTGTACAGTGGTGGAAATTAATGGATATTCACAAGTATTGCCACCCAGCGGAGCTTTTCCTTTACATAAAGCTGCTTTATGTAAAGGAAAAGCTCCGCCAGGCAGCGACACTTGTGGATATCTATTAATTTCCATCACTGTACAAGGGCCTACTCTAAAGTTACCATATTTAATTGCAATTACAATTGGCTGGTACATCAGGACCTATGTAAATTGAGGTCTGCATGTCAGTGTATTTTTTAAAGTACAGCCACATCTATACTGCATGCCCACTGTAGAAGTTCGATCCGAGTTTCATATTCTGCAAGTCAAAGGTCTCTGAATCAAAAAATGATAACCTAATTGACACTGAGTAGCATATAAACACTATGGAGATGCCATAGTGCTTGTCATTAGTCAGCACATATGAAAGCATAAACAGATTACATATTCTTTTCGCCGTGTTTGAAGGTGATGGCCTTCCTGAGTATGGATTAAAAGAAATTTTTTATAACATGCTCCTGTTACAGAGTTTATCGTGTGCCAACTTTAAGGTATGTCTCTAATGCCTCAGTCATGATGTACCAGTCATATTTAATCTACACTAACAGACTTATTTACAATTAAATTTGCTTACCATCCTGATATCTGAGAGCTAGAATGTCAGGCAGAATTGTAACGGTTTTCATGCATAAATCACTTGGACCTATTTCTCTCTTGCACCCCCCTTCCCCCACTCAAAGTGTTTTGCTTTGTTCACACACATTCTCATGTTCTCACCCTGCCTCCCGCCACTCATGCTTTCGAGTGAAACTCCGTGCAGAACCAGCAGAGAACTATATAATCAATTGCTTCACCATAAATACGGCATTGTAGTAGGCCTATTGGTATCCCCAAGTGTTGCTCCTGTTGTGCACGTTGCATACCGTTTGGGATGGCCTCCACCTGGAACAGGCTGCTGGTGTGTAGCAGTCCTCATGTGGGTCCTTCTCCCATGCGCTCCTGAGGCAGCTGCTCCCAAAGCAGCTGCAGTAGCAGCACCCCCCACTCCACCCAACAACCTGAACTCCATAGCGCCCCCAACATTTTCATAATCCCCATCAAGAAGACCTGCGGATGGAGACGTCCCTCCTCCACAGCAGTTTGGTACAGAGCAGCCACGGCGGGGAGAACCATCAGCAGAGGGAGGAATTACACTCACTGTCACCACAGAGGATGTCTTAAGCAACTCCACCATTTGCTCTTGGCTCAGGGTTGATACTGCCACCTTGCATATCTGGTGGGAAAAAACCAGTGGCACTGTTAGCAAATTAGATAATTAGAGAGAAATATTCAGGATCAGGAGGAAAAAAACTGCAATGTAACATTACTCTCCTGTTAAGGAGGGGATAAAGAAAATTTGGGAGTAAAATTCTCGCTAACTAACAACAGCAGAACAGAAATTTTTTCTGTGTAAGTGTTACTGACTTCTCTCTTATGATCGTGGTACTTTTCTCATATTATTAATATAGTATTTTTAAAAGTCATTTGCCTGCGGGAGTAATTTACACCGGCGTGAAATTTTCAGTGATGTCGTAACAAGCACCCAAAAATGCGGAAAAAAGAGATGCTCCAGACCAACAAAGCCGATTTTTGTTCAGCTATAGGTTTTCGGCAGATAATAATTTTGTCAAAATTTGACTGATTTGAGAACTACTAGCAGTTGGGAGAACCCTAATTTTCACGGTTTTTATTGTGGCTAGAGGGAATGGTCAACCACGAACACGACCCTTCTTTTACGTAGGGAGGGTCGCATGGAGTGTCTCCTCTTTCCGCCAGAGTTGGAACTCGAAGAAGGTACCAATTTTCTATATCCCCCTTTAACCCATTCGGCTCCAGCCACCTAGAATCTAGACCATGAGAACTCGACCCCGCAGTACCAGCTATACATGCCATCACCTAGTTTTCTGCTTATGCATGCACTGAAGATACGAACAAGATATAGTGAAACCTGTCCATTGCGGAATTTTTTCCAGGAAAGGGCATATGCATAGGGCATGCAATGTATTTTTTGACGAATATTATGGAACCTGCCCAATGCAGAAACGGAAGGGATTTTTGTCTCCCTTCAAAGAAAATCCCTGTTCATAATGGAAATCAAAAGGCTCACATTATCTCCTATGGGTCACAAACAAAAACTACAGCTGAGTTCTCTATCGGCCCTCCCAGGAGGCCTCTGAGTAACCCATTTGGACCGTCCGTGTGTCTCATATTTGCTACCGGTCCGTGGCCTTGAAGATAAAGGGCGAGGAAAGGGGCCTATTTTTGGTTGGGAAACTCGAAAAACGGCTTGCGGGGCGGGCTGGCCAAGAAGATGTTACTCATGTGATTCGTAGGTGCATTTTAGTTCACAGCAGGTTCATGGTTCAGTCCAGTTTTAAAATGTCGGGGAAAAGAAGGGGTTGACACAGGTTCAACATATTGTCAGAGTCCGGGCTGATGGGCCAATGGAGCAGGCAAAATTACGAATTTGCACCATATTGAGGTAAGGTGCTTATTTTTCCTCTCCCCATTTTCATTTCTCTCTTGCTGACAAAAAAATCAGTAACGGCCTTGACCTTAATATAGCGGAATTTTTTTCGGGTCCGCTATACCACGATACCGCTATACACAGGTTTCATTGTATTTTACCAATAATAACAGCTAGATACATACCCGTTCATGGAAAACACTATGAATGTGTTGGAAACCATTTTTCCTCCCATAGAGTCTACTGGTAGGGGCACCCAAGGCGGACAGGTCTTTGGGATAGGAGACACACTAAGAGAGGTACCAGTCTTTCCTCTCTTCTTTTTCCTTCGTTTCTCTCTCCATCTGTCCCGCCTTATAGCCAGATAGCCATAGTTGCTTTGGCTTCTTCTCAATCAACCAAACCAAACCAAACCTCCCATAGAAGTTCCTAAATGAACTTCAAAAAATATCGATGTAAAAACTCGAAATTCGAGCACTGCCGTCCAACTGTTAGGCTGATTTAATTATGAAATACGTTAAAATATACGGAATAGCAATCTTGAGAATCTTATCAGATGAATTTGCTGAAATGTCTGTACTTTTCCAGAAATAAGTAAATTTGGGAGTTATCCGAAGTGACAGGCAAGTCGCAGAAACATATTAATTTATTTCTCGGAAAGTACACCGATTTCAATGAAGTCTTCTGGCATCGTTCTCAAGTTTGTTATTCCATATATTTTAGTGTATTTTATAATTAAATCAGCCTAACAGTTGGCCGGCAGTACTAGGATTTTCATATTTTACAGCGATCTTTTTGGAAATTAATTTACGGACTTATAGCCAAGGAAAATGGTTTCCAATACATACGTTGTGTTTTGCATCAACAGGTAAGTATAGCTGCTGCTATTTGTCAAATATCTTGCCCTGACCTTCAGAGTACTTGTAAGTTGAACAGGAGGGAAAATCTAGGTGGAAATATAGCGGGTATACTGTGCCACGATATTTTTGGAAATTACTTTACGGACTTCTATGCAAGTAAAATTGTTTCCAACACATGCATTGTGTAGACTGTAGATCATCTGAGCATGAATGTAAAAGTATAGCTGTTATTATTTGTAAAATATCTTGTCATTATTTGCAAGTGGAACGGAAGCGAAAATAATCTAGGCGATGGAGGTATAGCTGGTACTGCACGGTCGAGATCTCATCGCCTACTAGATTCTAGGTGGCTGGGGCCGAAGTAGTTAATGATGGTATGATTTAACAGTACGACATTTGACCCCAGAAAAACACGTTCTTCCTGGGCAGACTTGCACTTCCTGGAAGTGCCATAAGATGCATGGTCCTCATGCAATGCCTGAGTCCGATAAAATTAATCCCACCAAACAAAAATGATATGTTGAAGGGTGAGTTCAGTTTTTACTCTGGTGTGAAACTACATTACCATGTTACCAATTGAAGGGGTTAGTGCCATAACGTGCTAAGCCACACTTTTGTGTTTTTTGAGCTTACACGTGTCTGAAAGTCCCACCCTCGTGCTTCACAAGTGGGCATCACGTAGTTAGAAAAATTCCCCATAGATCACGAGAAAATCACGAATAATGTTCCTTGTTTTGTATGATTTGCCATATTAAGCCAAACTTTTGAAAGCCCATATCTCAGAATGAAGGTTTTGTGGCTTAGCACGTTATGGCACTAACCCATTCAATTGTTTGATCACAGGACTGGGAATCGAATTCCTGACAGACTTCCGGCTTTGTCCTAACCAAGCAGGTCCTGATTTTGTGAGGATGTTTGGGGCATTTGCAGAGAAATGCCACGATGAAAGAGCATGCAACCTGCACAAGTCATTAATATCAAAATGACACCCTATTGATTGGTTTTCCAACAATGTCGCAAGGGGCATGCACAGTTCAGCTGATGGTGCATCCTACACATGCCCAAAATATATCACAAGGAAAACAGACCACCCTGTGGTTTGCAAGTTTTTAATGACAATTATATGAAACTAAATGGTGATCACAGGTTGACATTTTATTTTGCACCAATGCAAAACTCAAACAACCCTACAACATATCCTATTTCCATGGAAGGGTCATTTTTTGGACTAGGGAATGCACTGAATCAGTATGAAGTCCTTTGCCAGAGCATACTCGTTTACATATTCCTGAATCCAATATTGACATATGAAAACAGTTGCACACTTTGAGCCCTGTTGCATATTTGTCATATTCTGAAGGGTTAGGAAGTAAATGTAGACTAGGCCAAGACAATGGAAGGGCCTCTGGCATGGCAGAAAATGTGTGGTTATAACTTGCCAATGGTCCACTGCCATTTTCCAGTAGCACCTCAACAACATACCTCAACCAGTCGACTCCCTTGTTGGAGGCCAGCCAGTGCAGCCAAGCCAGTGCGTTCTACCTCAGTTACAAGCCCATCATGTTGTACATGAAAGCCCAGCTGCACAGCACAATTCCTTCGCAATAGATATTCCACTGTTTCTGCTCCAAAAGTCGTGGCCCTTAGTCTGGCACACACCTCTCCAACATCTTCTTCTTGACCATCACGCATTCGGAGGATAACACATTCACCCACGTGGTAATAGAGTCGCATGGTGCCACTGGACATGAAGAGAGAACCAGTCAGTATCAGTAGCCAGTATGAGTATTGTGCAATATTTATTTGGTACAATGCACTTAGGCACACTGAAAAAATTATCATTTAATATGTACAACATGAAAAGCATGAGGGGAGCACATTGGTGTAATGGTTAGTCATTAAATTTCATCTATGCCTTTTTCTTTCTTTGAAAAGGATTGGTAAATAACTTCTACCTTCCATCCTGCACAATTTAGGGATGTCTTCAATCCTCTGGAGAAAAATATTAATATCTTCTATGCAGTGGTCAAACAAGCTTTATCAAAATGCTTCATGTGCCATACCTTGCTATATCCTCCTGAGACCTGGTGTCGACAACAGCAAATAAATTTTTTGGCGCCAACTAGTGATGCCAACATAACTGTAATCTGTTGGTATCCCATGATTACAATCAGGCCTCAATAGGTGTAGCCAACTAGTGTCAAATATCTGACTTGGGCCGCGAAAATTGAATCACTTATGAAAATGGCGGAATCCGCTGCTGAAGCTAGGCGCTCATCTGATAAGTTTTATTTTTTTTACTCATATTTAGAGTGCGATTTTCGCAATGCAGTGAATGTCCTGGGATTCTCAAGGAATGTGTATTAGGGAATACGAAAAGATGTGTCTGTGACAATCTTTGTTGCTGTAGAGAACTGGTAATTTTCTTTTCTTCCTAAGACCAAATGCCCATTTAAATGGACGTCCAAAAATTATTATTTTTTATCTGAATGGGCTGTGGCATTTCTTTAAGTGCCTGTACCTGTACATCCATAAGGAAGTGTGCTTTGCATTATACAGTTCAGTTTTAAAATCTAGAATAGCTAGGTACCATGTTAGGGGGTAAGAAGAGAAGCAGCAAGCCCCATGTCTGGAGTGGTGGCGTTCAAAAATAATTCCATTTATCTTTAATTGTCTTCTGAGAGGAATTGCTACCACGAATTCCACAAATGAATTTAAAAAACATTGTTTTGAGGATAGAGCACTATGTTAGTGATCCATTAAGTGGTATTTACATTTTCAGCTTTCATCCGTTCTGCTTTTGTAGCAGCAATTGGGTCCTAATGTTCTCATTGGTTGTTTGTCACTATTTTTGTCGATATTTTAAAACTAACATTTTTTTCTCGTTTCTTATTGGGAAAATGTTCAGAAAATGCAATAGGAACTGACATTGCGTTAAAAATTCTTCTCAGGTCTCAGGAGGATATTCACGTTGTGCTTATAGATTAGCATAAAACTGAAAAACCACCATATGAAACCTAAAAAATTTGACACTGCTTTCAATCTAGTAATGGGCACAAAAAATTTGCATATTTCAGGTCAACAAAAAGGCATGCAAGGAGATCCCTTTTCTACTCATACCATTGTGTTCCACTTTCACCAACATGCATGGGAACAGTGGTATGAAATGTAACCTCCCCCCTCCCATCTGCCAATAGAGGTCATGGCCTACAGAAACACTATAAAGCAACATCCATGCAGATGTGACTTTAAAATTGCCACGGTTTTCTAGCTGTGACACTAACAATCTGAATCAAAATAATAGTCTCCTTTGGAGTTCATTTCAGTTTTTGGAGCATTAATAAGAAATGTTTGCTTTTGAGATTAGATGCCTAAAATTCAACTTATTTATGTTATAACTCAAAAACTGTATGAGGGTCATTCCACATAAATTCAATACAAAATTAGCCCTTAGTATCTTGGATTTTTTTGATCTTTGTGAAGTGGAAGTATTGCATCCTAAACAAACTTGCCTATGGAAATTATTGGACTGCATGCTGCTATACCCAAGAAAAATTAAGGCATTCAGCTTTTGAAAAGGTACTTGCTAGAATTGGAGGACACAAGCCTTCACATCGTGCAGAGGGAGACCTCAACTTTACTGAAGTATGGCATTCGCAAGTAATAGGCATAACATGTCAATAAATGAAACCTGTAATAGTATAATACACCAATAACATTTTCATACGTCAATATGGAAACACCACTCACTTGTAGATCATCACAATGAATCATTTCCAACCCATCCACATCTGGATGGCCTGGTACAGGCAATAATTAATAATTAATTTAATTAATATAGACAATACGGTACTGTGTTTTGAGATAATTTTTTCTCAAATTTTCAATTTTGTCATAAATATCGAAATTTCCTAAAGAATTTTTCCCTTGGTATACTACTCTTCCACGCACTTTTATGATTGGTGTAACCTCTCTAACTCTCTATGGCCAATACTAACAGAGAAATGGTCGCTTTTAAGATGCCTTGCAGTATCAACTTTTCTTCCACTTTACCAAGTTTAAATGAAATCTGAGATACAAAGGGCTAGTCTTGTATTGAACTCAAGTATAATGATCCACAACAAAGCAACAAAAACCACCAATTTACTCACGACTGAGAAGAAGAGGACCACCCCAACACGGAAGATGTAGGCGATGCAAAGAGCAGGTCTCCAGTTGCTTCATTCAGGATGACTACCGAGTCAGTAGATATCGCCATAATAGAATCGATTATAAGCCCACTCTGGCCACAGTCCTCCACCACAACAGCCCAGCAGACTGCCCCACGAACACGCTTGTCTAGCACCAGTGCCCTGCTCTTGTTCTTTGTCTCCTTGCTCTTCTTGTTGCTAAATGACAGCATTGCTGAAGGAAGGAAGAACAAAAATTAGAATATGACGTAAATTCAATCACTTCACTGGCTCAATTGAGTTGAATTGTATTTCAAAAGGAAATATAAGTAAAACAAAATGAGCAAGTTCACATGACCCTTAAAGGGACACTCCACTCAAAAAACAAGTTGGGTTCTAAAAATAGGGCAAAAAAATCCTGATTCCGAGGGTATAAGCAGTTTTTCTGAGAGATGAACTGTATGGCCAGGGCTAGCCGTCAAAGTCTCAGAATTTGCTTCGTCTGCTAATGAGCTGCCCAGCCAGTCTAGCCAGCCCCACTAGCCCGCGCCGCCACTGGGTACTAGGCGAAACTGGTTCAGAACTGAAAGTCGGGTCTGGTTCAGGAGGTGGCCGGATGAAGACTGTGGCACGGACCAAAGATTGCGTCGCCCGTGGCGTCGACCGGCGTAGACCAAAGGTGGCTGAGGATTATGCCAATTTCTGCCCAGACCCGGGAGAGGCGCTGCTCTTTTGCGCCAGATTCGAATTGCCAAACTTTGACGGCTCGCCCTGCCCTTACCGTTCGTCTCTGAGGAAAACTGCTTATACCCTCGGAATCAGGATTTTATGCCCGATGTTAGAGCCCAACTTGTATTTTGAGTGGAGTGTCCCTTTAAAGCCACACTGCGGTTAGTCCATACAGCCTAAAATGTTTTCAAATTTTCTGCTAAGAGCTACAGGGAACAAGAAGAAAATGTTCAACCTATGCTCCAGTCCTCACATTGCTACTTTAATTCCATTTCCATGCCAATTTTTTATCTTCCCTGGCAATGATCTATATTCTACAGGGTGATTCTCCCGAAACCTAACCCAAACATTCCTCAATAACTTTTTAATTATTGTATAGTTATGGGGAGGCGAAGTGGCGCTGCGGTAACGTATGCGCCAGCGGATGTTAAGGTCCCGGGTTCGATCCCAACCCGGGGTTCCCCCCTTCTTCTCGCGCAGAGTAAGACCGTCTCTGGCTTCGTTTCGGGTGGCGATCCTTCCACATATGCCACCCGGGGGAGTTCACAAAACGGCACATCAACGTCTGTGCACACGCACTTTGCACATCCCCTCCCAGTTTCCCTGCCCGTGGGTCCGGGCGTATTCAAAAATAGACAACAGCCCTTTCCCTCCAATGGTGGTAATCCACCCCCCTATAGACGAAACAGGTCATCACGGGGTACTTCAAAAAAACAAAAAACAAATTATTGTATAGTTCTCAATGAAAATTGACATGCACTTACCTTGTAGGATGCCAAACAAGGTCTGCCTAAAGCATATGCTGGAAATTGTCATTCCAGCTTCCAAGGATTTTTGAATGTGAGTCTGCATACTCGTGTATACAGGGCAGTGCAGAGCGGAGCGGGGCAGCGGGGGTACACCTGCCCGGTCTCGGAGAGCTGAAGCCGATGGAGGGGGCCCCACCAGCCCTGATTTTTTCTTGTGGGGTTTAACTCGAGGGCCGCACATCATATACCGGATTAAGCCCATAACAATTATTGAAGCTCTCTAGCCCTGATACAGCGGGAGTTTGCTCCATTATGATGTCACATTAGTACATATACGCCAATATGCAGATTTGCATTCAAAAAATTTTGTATGCTGGAAGGGACCATTTTCAGCATATTCTCTAGGGTCTAGGCAGACCTTGTTTGCATCATACAAGGTAAGTACCTGGTGTCCAACAAGAATTGTCGCAAGCGGCAGCGCACGAACTACAGTCTCTCGTATACCTGTGCTCGTAGATTGTAGTTCGTGCGCTGCCGCTGCGACAATTCTTGTTGGACTGATAGTACATGTCAATTTTCATTGAGAACCATACAATAATTAAGAAGTTATAGGAATGTTTGGGTTCGGTTTCAGGAGAATCACCCTGTATAACTATAACGAAACCAGCTATTCTTCGTAGAATTTCTTCATGCACAGCAGAATAGTAGCTATGACCTTCTCACTGTTCATGTATATATCACCTAATAGCTACAACATGGAGTAACTCATTAGGAGTGGACTGATTTCTAGAGTTTTCCTATTTTAAAAACAAATCTCAACGAGAGGCAAAATCGCCCCCAAGATTTTCATATTTAGTCCACTACAGTTATGGGACCATACAATGTGGGTACCATATGAGACAACATCCACGAAAAACTTACGAAATTTGGGGCTGGTCTCAATGGTAGTTGCAGTAACATAGTTGGTTGCCAGATCCTTCAAATACTCCTGCTTGGTGCGGGTAGCCATAGTGGCAAATTTGTCTGATCGGTGGGCAGCATTTTCAGCATTAATGACTTTGGCAATAAGGAAATCAGCAAAAGACTTGGTCTTGGAGAAGGTAGCCCCCTCTGGGATAGGAGGGCCAAAAAGGGGCACTTCCTTGGAGCGGGACACTGCCACTGAGTACTGTGTTGCCTCTGTGCATGGATTGAGGGCACGTACAACCACAAACACATGCTGAAACTGGGATCGCATATTGCGTGGAGTGAAGGGAAGTGCCCCGGGCTCTTGGAACACTATCGTCACTATATCATTTCCTATGTGCCTCTTGCGAAGTAGCTGCAAAGAAAAAAATAAGACAGAAATTAGCAAACTAATTTACCTTCTTAAGATAATAGGGAGAATTGTTTGAAAGGCAGTTTAATGAAAGCCATCATTATGGAGAAAAACAATAATTCAATTAAAGGCCCTGATGTCCTATCCCAGGTATTATACTTGGCACCTTTCCCTGGCAATGAATTTCCAATAGTATCAAAAGAAGGAATGTCCCCGTTCATTTCAGCCCTAAGTATTCCAAAATTATCCTGACTAAATGTGGACTAAGACTGACAATATGGTTACAAATCTCAATTGTCTTCTGGATATAAATGAGTTAACACTGGTTACAAATAACAGGAAATACATCTGTGTACACAAAACGAGATTAATGTCATGCTAGATGTCATATACAAATCTTTTTATATACCTGCTGAGAATTATTAGGTGTGAAGGGCAACATGGTTGAGACATGGAACATGATCTGGCAATGGTGCAAGGTGGCAAATACAGAATGAGTCCCCGTAGAGTCACTCTTGTTGTCCAGGCCAGCCTTGTAGCGGTCAAATCCCTTAAGCCTGACCTTCTGGCCCAACATCTGGAGGAATTCATTGAAGGCAGGACTCCCATCTTCATTGTTGTACATCTCCTCCTCAGTGGACTGCCCTGCCTTGCAGTATAACACCCCAACCTTGTACTGGGCACTCACACCTTGTTCATCTAACTTCATCAGTTGTTCTTCCGTCTGCTGGGACATTACGCCCAGCCTCAGGCATGACAGCTGTACCTCTGGAGCCAGGAACTCAATCACCTCTTTGTCATGGAGGGACTTCTGGGATGAGGAGGAACCAGGGCATTTGATTGAAGGTACACTTTCCTCCAGGATGCACCCACGCAATGTTGCCAGCTCACTTGTCCTAAAGAAAGGTGCAGACATTAATTCCAGTCCTAATGCAATTCCTTTCTGTACATTATCTCATGACATCAAGGATTAGATCCATTACGCTTTCATGCAAATGATTGTAGCAATAAACTGAACCATGGAAATTGAAAAGAGGCGACTTTCATGGAACCTTGTCTGGAATGAAATGAAATACCACACTTCTTATATGGATTATTATTGCTTCAATCAGAGAATGGCACTGATTTCACAAGCCTTTAATTGCTTGTTTCATTGTTGACATTGTTGCCCATAGTGACGTCAGCGTCATTCCATGGTTGAAAGAATAATACTATATGAACACGGACCAAATATTTAATATGCAAATGCCCTTCTTCAGATGCTAAAACTAGCAACATTTTGATTCCACCCATATGGGGAAGGAAAAAGGACAAAATAATGTATGAAATTACTCCCCTCTCCCACACCTAATTGATTTGCTTGTGAAAAGGGCATCATTTTCACATCATATGTTGCACGTGTCCCTTCTACACAAACAAGGTCGCTTTCAGCTAGCATTGCTGGAGGGTAAAAACTTGTTTGCAATTTGGTCCCAAGATTCATGTACATCATGATCTATTGAATCGGTTTTGTTTCAACACCGTTACTACATCTGCAAGGTTGGTGAATGTACCCCTAGTAGTGCTGGTTCTGGTGATAGCTCCAGATAAGAGTCATCATATTTTTTTGCCCTATTTCCCATCCACAATAATTCAGAATCAGATTATATCAATACCTGATAACTGTCCGGTACTGGAACTGGGGTGGTGGTTCCTTGTCCTTAGGGTCTCTCTCTTCTTCTGGTACTCTCTCTCGCTTGATGCTGATTGCCACAGGTCCCAGGTTCTCATCAATTCCAAACCAATTGTGGTGGTCTTGACCCGCAAAGTGGAGTCGGTAATACAAGGATCCTTTATCAAATCCATCCAAGGCATTGGGAGGACGGTGGAATGGGCAGGGATTCTTCCAGTGAGATTCACCAGGTGCAAACTCCAGCACAGCTACACCACTGCCTGATGATGGGCGGTGCTGAGGTATTGAAGATGAACTGTGGTATTGGGCGCGTCGTGCGGTTGCACGTGTTAGGCTAATGAGCCGTTCCTCTTCACCCCCAATCTCATTGCGAAAATAAGTGCAGCTCAAAACAAGGCCATTTGAGCGACCATCACCTGAATCTGCTACCACACCGTCAGTTGCTGTCAGCAGGTCTTCAGCAGATGATGCTGGTGATGGTGATGGAGCTGGTGAGTGACGATTTCGATGTGCCAGTGCTGCCGCAGATGCACCAGTGGCTGTGTTCCGCCTCTTTGATAGCAGTTGCCTGAGACGTCCAGCATATGATAGATTGACTGTAAGACTCTGACAGTCATGGTGCGCAAATGCCTTTCGCCTTGGAACAGTGCTCGGTGGGTGAGATGTCGTCATCACTGAAGATGCCTGCCCATCAACGCAATCCTCCTCAGCTTTGCGAAACTTTCGAAACAGCGATGTAGGCTCGAGGTGTTGCTCCTTATTGTCTCGCAAAAAGCGGTGCAGCTTAAGCCTCAGCTTGGGGCTAGGTGGACTATCAAGTGACTCAGCACCACCATTGGCTAGCATATTTGATGCATTTTCTGTAGTTGGAAGTGCTTCCACTCTTCCCCTGAGATAGTCTGCTATGCGGGGTGGCCCTGGACTGCGCTGCTCACGATCAGCAGGGCGAAACTCTCGCAGCATCTCAAAGAAGCTGTCACCACCTCCATGCCCCAACAGACTTGGATTTGATGCATCCAGAGATCCCTGGCTACCAAACTCTCTGCGTCGCAGCCCAAAGTCATCTTCTTCATCCAAGTGTGGCCCATCCCCACCACCTGTCCAAGATGACAAAATAAAAATGAAAATCTGAGAACAAGGTCTCATGGGGCATCCACATCATGTGGGACACCAGATCTAGCACAGTAAGTATGGTAAACATGCAGTTCCAGAATCTATGATGCTGTACGAATGAATGCAGATAACCTCTTCATTTCCTTACTAAATTTTCAAGAATTCAGGCATCCATGAGGACCTAGGCTGAATATCCTCCCACTCTCCCAGTTGGCCATCTTCACATGGAGTATGGTCATTACATGAAGATAGCACAGAGAGATGTTCTGTTTTCACCTAAGTGAGTCAATTACCATGTTGACGCACACCCTTGACTGAGACATTCACAGCTAACCTTATCACTTGAGCCAACAATTTTAATGACCTGGGGGCACTGGCTGAGTAAACTCAAAGACTAAGAGACTAAGAAACGAAGTAATGTATAAATCTATTCAAGCACTCTAAGTGTATTATTGTTGTGGCCACAGGCTAGAAAAATATTTCACGCTGTTGAAAACAACTACTAAATATCACCAGAAACCTGAACTTATGGATGGAATTATTATTGACAAAGAGAAATCCAAAACTGCATAAGGGTGAGTCAAATGAAAGTGAGCCAAGTCAGAAAGTCAGAAAGTAATACCTTTATGTCAAAAAAATCACCAGAATTGAGGCACTTGTCCCCCTGACGAACGACCCTAGTTATTCCAGGCTCAAAGAAGTCTCTTGGTTGCTGAATCAGAATTAGTGTAACTGCCTCCTGGACTTTGGTCTGGAGCCGTCTTTTGACCTTACTGATTGAATATACTGAACAGGGGGAGACTGTCAATGCTGCCCAGTAATGTGCCACCTTGAAGTGCTTGTATCGGGCAATCAAGAACAAGCACCATAGCTTATTGTCAAGGGGTGTCATCTTGTAGCATATAGCTAATGTGACTGTGAAAACTCGGAGGAAGTTCAAATGGTTAAGTCTTGCACACCCTCCCTATAGCCTGGACCACTTGCCTTGTGACTTTCACATTTTTGGCAGACTAAAAAAGCAGCTCAAGATTTGTGTTGGAGGCTGACATCCAGGAGGCAGTTACACTAACTCTGACGCAGCAACCAAGACACTTCTATAAGCGTGGAATCACCTGGCTCCTTTATCAGTGGAGAAAGTGACTCAATGTTGGTGATGACTTTTTTGACATGACGGTAATACTTTCTGATATGGTCACCTTGGTTCACTCTCATTTGACTTGCCCTTATACAATGGAAATGAAGCAGCCCTTCTTTCTGTCCCTAAAGGCCGGAGTATTCCTATTGCGAGATATCCAATTATTATTAGTCTTTCTCCTTCAAAAGGTGAGGGGCCCAGCCAAGGGGTGCCAGAATGGCTGAGTGGAAGGGACAGTGTCCCCCTATTTGCAAAAGCAATGGGAACATGTTGCCATCAGAATAAAAAAAAATTATAAGTGGATACCCCATGATAGCACACTGGGGCCTTTTGGGGGCTCTTCTATTGACCCAAATTTAATCACTGACTGCACTGTGATGGTTGTGATCGGTTTTGATTGTGGGAATACACAGAACACTGAGAAAACCCCCAAAAAATGGGTGCACGGAGAGAACCTATCAAACATTATTCCTCATGAGAGATGCCTTAGTCTGATCCAGGGATCGAACGTGGAACCTCAGAGATGGAAGGCTCTGGTGCTAACACTATACCACCTGTTCCCCCCAAAATTTTAAAAGGCTATTAATTGGGTTCATCACATGATCTTTTCACAAGCTATATGAACCTTTCACATTACACCCTTGTAATTTTCAGCAAATGAATGTAATCCCAGAAATATTCTAAAATACTTGCAGTGCGTATGGCATGTACTTCGCCATCGCTGTCATCATCATCATCATATACTATGTTCCAACTGAATTGTCCCTAATCAGTGTGATTTGTTTTCACACTGAACTTTCTGAAAGGCTACAATACGTTAATGGTCATATTCTGCAGACCACAAAGTCTCCTTACATGCCACACCATTTCACTCAGCATATCACCTCACTTAAATCAGATGACTTGAAACAAAGCTGCACGTCAGTTGCACAATTTCCCTATGGGAAAATCTCACCTAACTTGCATGAGAGAAGAGGCATCAACTTATGTAGGCAGTACATTACCTAAAACACCGAGTCGAAGGAGCCGACCCTTGATTACCCTTTTAAATGGTCCCATGGCAAATACGTAGTCAACAGAATACTACTTGCATGAGATTGCACAATATGTCTGAGGCCAAGTTTTCCACTGCACTGGCATCCTAAGTGCACTGGAGTATGCACATATCTTGATTGTTTGAATCCTTCTAATTGGCCCACAGAAGACCAAATTTAGTAAAATTGGCATGGCTTGTAGCTCCCCCTATCATCAGATCTTATTGCCTGATGGGGCATTTTGCGGGAGGTGGTCACTTGAGAGAGCCTTTCCGAATCTCTATACATATGTGGCGACCCTACCGGACAGCGCTGAACTTATGCAGAAGGGAAGGGTCGGTCAAAATTAAGAATCTCATATGATCATACGAGTATGATAGTCTTAATTTTGTCCGACGCTTCCCTACTTCCTATGTTCAGCGCTGTCCGATAGGGTCACCACGTATGTATAGATATTCGGAAAGGCTCTCTCAAGTGACCACCTCCCGCAAAACGCCCTGTCAGGCGATAAGAGGTAGTGACCAGACCTTAGTTTCTAAGGCCATGGCTTGTAGTAAGCACAGTTGTGAAATAAGGGTTTTAAAAAAGAAAGCAAGATGTAAGGAAGGCAGATCTCTCTACTTCTTGATGATGCCTATAGAGAGAACTGTGCACCGTGTTGGATGTTAATCTCGTCGTACTGCTGGCGACATTTTCCGAAGCGCAAGAACAAATCGAATCAATGGAGTGAAAGCCGTGCAAGCAAGATTCGTTCTTCAGCCACTTCGGAAAATGTCTCTAGCAGAATGACGCTATGTCCAACACTGTACAGCTCATCATAACACTCGACAGGCGATATACAGTGTGGTGTTCCAACTGAAATGGCTGTTGTGGTTAGTGATTTTTTGTCACTAAGCTGCTCATGCAGTTACTTTAGATGCTATAAAAGTATAACCTGCTAATATTAGGTCCCATGGATTAATCTATCCAAGCATGGAATTGCCATGACGTACTGATTGGGAATGACCCACTAGAACCCTATTGATCATCAAGAAAATATGGTCCATGCAACTTAACATTAGCAGCCAGTACTTGTGATAACAACTAAAACTATATAAAAAGAAGTAACTGCTCAAAAATAAGCAGCTTAGTGCCAAACACTTTAACCACTGCAGGTATTTCAGTTGGATATTCTGTACACAAGGTCGAGGGAACTGCCCCATTCTATAACTACTGCTATATTCGACCCACTGGGGGTCGAATGTAGCAGGTGCTATAGAATGGAGCACATGGTTAGGGGCACAACAAGCTACCAAATAAAAACTGCTATGGGCGATATCAGTCATCAAAAAGTGACCCACGAACCTGGAATGCCCTGTCTAGGGATGTGCAATTAGTTTTGGCCGCCGTTGTGTAGTTAATGCGTACAGCACCTTTATAGTTTTGTGACGTCACATCCATTCTGCCAGCTTCAAAGAAGCAAAAGCTAGCTTGAGGGCCTCCGAATAATCCGGCCTTGGTCCCCTAACGTATCGTCCATGTGCAATAGGTGATCAAATCCTGTCAGAGTAAGAATCTGGGTGCGAAAACCATGCACTTTGTAGTTTTTACCTCATATTCTACCATCCGGCCCTCTACACTTTAAAGGCGCCATACGAATTAACTACGAAACAGTGCCCAAAACTAATTGCACATCCCTATATTAGTTTTGCGAGTACTATCAGTCTACCTGGCGATTGTCCGCAAGTTTCCCTTCACCCTGTATATTGGTATTTTCGAATCATAACACTATGCAGAAGACTTAATTCAATTACGGAGTTAAAAACACCCTTGCTAGCCAATTGGAACAAATACCCAGAATTATACCGCCATTGTGCTGCCATCCTGTATGTCAAGGAAGGTCAATTTGTTTTTCCACCTTCTGAAGGTCTTTTTGGTGCAGACTGAAGTATGCATAATGAATTGGGTGTTGTCTGCCTGCTCTAAATTGCCAACAAGGTCTTCACCTAGTCTTTACATTACCTTCAAGGTCCAGGCTGCTGTTACTGCGATACAGCGGCGGGGCTCTAACAGCGGGTGCTCCTCGCGTGCCCCTAGCAACGCCACCGCCCGTCACTCCAATAGCAGCGTTGTAATCCTGCAACGCCTGGAAAGCCTGTCGCCGGGTCTTCTCCAGGGTGACACCACTCATGCCCACCCTGCCCCTGTTCCTGCCTCCCTCCAGCCTCTCACCTCCGCCTGCCAGTGTGTCCAAATCAATCCTGCAGGTTTAGCATCCATCGCCCCCACTCCTGCAACAAATGGCATTGACAACATTAAAACATCGCATGTGATCCCATGTTATTAGCCCATTGAAGTCTCCACCCTATCAAGCAGCCATGGCCTTCATCATTTATTTATCTCTATTTTTTTATTATTATTATTTTGGTCCGCAACCCTGAATATTTGCACCCAGGGAGAGGAGGAGGTGGGTTCAGTAGTAAATGAAGGTCTGTGATTATTAGTCGGTGAATGGCCCCCCTCCTCTCTTACAGTAGCCCAGCTGCCCAGCCACCCACAATTACTGGCTCGCTCGCATTCCTCAACTTCTTTTCTGAGTCATCCGACAAGTGCGCGCGTCCTTGAAGGAGTGTGGCCGCCAACGGACCAACTATTCCCCCCACCCCACTAGAAGAAGTACCCGCGTTCCATTCAGACTCCTCCTTCGGCCACATTCCACACCATCCCCTCCCCAGCATAATCAATCCTTAGTCACTTGCACTTTCGGTCCATCAACAAAAATTGCAGCAGACTAGGTCACCCACCGAATATTTACCTCCTAACAGTACAGTAACTGTACCGACACACCGTTGTGTCCGCCGGAAAAGTACATTAGCATACCCCCGGTCAAAAAAAAATTTGGCAACGCAGAGCCGGAGGCACGCTTGGATGGCATCAAAGAGAGATGCTGCGTCCTCCGCCTCTTGTAAAAGAGTTGGTTGGACTTTTTTTTTTTTTCCGGGCCAGTGAGGGTGGGACCTCCACCCATCCACATCCACTCGACCTCAACAATCAAGCTCTCCCTGACTGAAGGATGGGTGCATGGCCACACACTCCTGGCCCACTGACGTCACTTTTTGGCANCCCCCCCCCCCCCCAACAACCGGAAATGCCCCCCTTTGTTTTGCAGTTGAAGAGGAAATGTGTTGTTTTTTTCCTCCTCATATCTACGACCTTCCCCCAGGTAGCATTGCATTCAAGCAGGAAATCAAAACGAGGAGGGGAAAAAAATGATGGCAACACAGATGCTGCATTTTCCTTCTTCTTGCGCAAGATAGGTCCAGAGAAGATTAACCAGAAGAAGAAGAAAAAAAAAATGCTGGGAACATACAGGTGGGGGGGTTCTACCAAGCGTGACTTTTGGCTTCCCTCCTTTTCTCTTCCCATATTCTGTTCAGCTGCCAGTCCGCGCACGCAATTGGCGAAAATTTTGCACAAAACTCCCATCCCTCCAAGTACACCCCCATTCTATTCAACAAACATGCCAGCACTACCAATGGGAAACGACAAACATGATATATAAAAAAAAAGAGGCGCTTCGGCCAGTAACACCGTTACTAGTGACGTCCCGTTCGAACTGGGAAAGGTCCGTAACGTGTTATTCCCACTCCGGAAATAATTACCTGCCTGTTGGCTATCACTCGACTGTTTTTTTTCTTCCCCCAGCTTTAAACATGCTTGCATAAGAATGTGGACAAATGTGGGAAACTAGTGAACTATTTGCTAGTCCTGGCCTAGTAGGCGTTGCAACCCTGGTCTTTAATTGGGCCAGATGGGTGCGAATGCACAATGTCCTTCGTTAATTGGTCATTAATCCCCCGGAATGCAAAAAAGGTCAAGTAGGGTTAAGAAGGAAGGAGTGGAACGTGGGCGTCCCCAATTAAGCCCGCTTGGCCAACCCTGCCAGCTATATCTAACAGGACTGTCCAAAAAATACCAGATCTGGCCATCTATACGCTTTGATGGACTGATGAGAGGATGTTTCTACTCTACTTCACGCAACCTTCTAATCAAGCCCCACTGTGTTCAATCTTATCGCTGGCCTCTTGCTTGAATCGACAATGCACACAGACCAGATGGGCTCAACTGAATTCATTATGACGAATCCCACCGAAGCGAATGAGTTAGCCAAGTGCATAGAGTCAAGCTGAGACCCGAATCTTAGAGGTGAGAACCATTTCCTTTATGTGGCCCAAATTGCCTGCCGCATGCAACCACCAGAAAGAGGTTACCATTTTTTTTTTCGGTGTCTTTTGATGGGCGTGACTTTCTTCAGTGCAGAATCTTGTTAGAGATGACAACCTGGTCAGCACTATTATTACTAGTCAAGTGGGAGCAGGAAGCGGGATACCCTACCCATGCAGTTTACTACCTACGCTGAGATGCGATGACACATGCAGAACACCGATGGCGAAACTTCCTCCGGTTGGAATTTCGCAAGGTGATGATGGCAGGTGGGATTCGCACAAGAAGCGGGTCTTTTTCCTCTGGCGGTTTGTCTGTCACGCATGGCACAATCGTGCTTAAGTTGCGTCACTCGAGTGTCATACAGCGGACAACTGTTAACCAGGAAGTGGCATATCGGTCTGCCCATCCGCGAACACAATACTGCTCAATTAGCAAATCAGCTGATAAACATGTACATACCAGGCCATGCAAGTTGAGTCTTGGTTGCCCGCGGGGTGGGCCTAGTTTCCACCGACAACTACAAAGAGGATGGCAAAAACGGGCGCTGACCTGAGAGCGAGCGGGACGGGGCGGGGCGGATCTGACACTCAGGCCCGGGCAGGTCACACACACACTCCAGCTGAAGGCACGATGTCCGTCCAGCCGTGTGACCGAAGCACACACGTCTCACGACAACGGGACGGTACAGAGTACTTGAAAGCACTGGACGTAAACACAAACCCGACTGTTCCGCCCCACCACGGGAATGCGACTGGTTGGACTTTTTACCACTACTAGCAGTAGGCAGCTGCTACCAAGCCTGATGGTTGATAGGTAAACAGGGTAAACAAAAGATTGGTTCCTTGTAGGTGGCGGCACTGCACGTGTGGCGCATCGCCATCTACCACTAGTCCTGCACACTTATCAGGAGGCGGTTACTACAAAGGGTGCCTACTGACACATGGTTCTTAAAAATTTTGTGTGTTGAACACATGTTGAAGAAAGGAGTACTGTACCCAGGCCCGGTTCTGGGGTTTCCGGCGCCCCCCAGCAGCCTGAATTTCGGCGGCCTCGGGGGGGGGGGGGGGGGGGGGAAGCCCGCCGCAGGCGGAAATTTTTTGGGGTTCAAGGTCCCACGAGCTTAGGTGAATGCAGTGCTCCGCGCCCGGGGCGGCGCCCCTTTTCTTCGGCGCCCCCCTGCCATGCATAGCCTGCTAACCGCGTCGCGCCGGCCCTGACTGTACCTCGCATACGAATTCGAGTGAATATAAAATGGAAGCAGATGTTCCCATTACCGGACACTTTGTTGCGACTTTGATGCTTCCAATTAACTTTACAACACGTTTTTTTTTTAAATTCCACCACTACAGTATGTGGTATTCTTTACTTTTATCAACAACTAGCAGGATACCCGGCGTTGCTCAGGTTATGAAAGACTTTTCCATAGGAGTGACTCATTGATTTAGTAGTAACCTTTGCAATAATTATGGCTATA
>KZ539322.1:3532-25952 GCA_000934665.2 Catajapyx aquilonaris
CGCCCTTCCCTTCCCCCTCCCTTCCCCACTCCCCCCTTCCTCCTCCCTTATCTCGAATTCAAGATGGTGGCCGAGCGCGAATGACTGATTGGGTGGTTTTCGCAGGCTGTCATTCGAATTCTGCCCCGGTTGCTGTTGTCGGACTCGGGGAGGGACAGGCAGCGGAGGGACTCAGGTGGCTGGGAGTCGCACCGTCTCCGTCCGTTGAGATCTGGAGGAGAATCTACTGGGCGCCGGCATGTCGGATTTGGGAGGTGAACAAGGATGATGATGATAATACTAATACTGGATTATTTGTAGGAGAGTAGTTGAGTATCGCACGTACATGGCGAAGGAGAGGGCAGGTATGGTTAGGTCAGTTCAAGTGCTGGCCTGCCCAGGGTTCCAACTGGTGGGATCCTCAGAGTTTTGAGCTTTGGTGTATAAGACAGTGAAAAGAGGTGACTAGTTACTATTGAAATTGGCTGGGGGTGATGTGTGATATTCCGCCATGAGGCTTGTGTCATATGCAAACAACACAAGAACATGTGCATCTGATACAGTGGGGAGGCTTGTAGGCAATGCAATGGTGAGAGCAGGAGGGCTATAAATGCAGGGCGGCCCAAGTATTAGTGTTGTTTTTAGTTATCACTAATATCAGCTGAGTTGTTTTTGTGTCGTGTTGTATCCCAATCCAGGGGCCCAATTATTGTTGGCAAGTCATTGAATATAGCAGTTGCTATATAACTCTGGGCACCTGGACTGGGGTGCAGCAAACTGCAAAATAATGACAGCTTGGAGCAAACTTTCCTATAACTAAGGTGACCTGCATACTTAGAACACCCTGTCCACACAGGAGGAAACAAAAAAGGTTAATTTTGAACTATGATTGACAATGAATACAAGACCCTCCTGACGCAGGTGAAAGGAAAGTTACCATCTCGGCCACCACACCTCCCTGGTCTTGCTATATATGGTTTGGTGAATGTAAGGCTATTGAAGTTTTTCGAAGCATGCTGATCAATACAATGTGACTTGCGGACAATGAAATGAGCGTTACATAATACATTGCCCATTGATATGACAATACTGGCATGCAATACTCGATGGTGTGCTTACCTTACTGGGCTGGAGGGTACAGGGTGACAGCAGCCTTGAAAAATCCATCAAATTTTATCATATGGTTCCTACCCTAACCTGCCTATGGTTCTCCCTCCCCTGGTTGTAATGCAGCTGGCAGAGGTTCCTGCCACCAAACTTATGTGCTGCTAACCCTGGTCTCTCTCTTCACCTCAACTCCTGCCTGTGCCTACCATCTGGCCAGGACCATTTTAATGGGGGTATGTCACTGCATGACACTAACTGGGACATGCACTTCTTGTTTTTCTTTCCCAAGACAGACTTCAGAAATCTGTAAACTGGCTCCAACGTAGGCAAATGTGCATAATAATATAGTTATTGAGTGCAGTGCACCTTCTCTCACAGTGAACTGATGTTGATTTTTTAAGCACTTTATGTGTACTATGTATTATCATTTTGTACAGATTGTGGTGCAGCTCAAGCAGCAATGGATGATGATGATGATGATGAGGTTGAATCCACTGGGGAGACATCCCAGTTTGACATGATAGTTGGATACATTGAGGACATTCTGATCAGTAAGTACTAGATAATTTAGTGGAGATATGAAATAAGAAAAAGTAAGGTAATTACCCAGTTTACGTGGGCACGGCCTACAGCGTTCACGGTGGTACTTACTGTTGAACTGAGTGCATAGGGACCTAGTGCTGACTTTCCTGAGTGGCGGAAAAGCAATTTCATCTCAAACAACCGTGTAGAACCGAAGTTACAGACATTTTAAAATTACGTATGCACATTCCATTGCTCCTCGCGGCGGCCATCGATTTATACCAATGACTGCACCTGTCGATACTCGATACCATCTCATCATTTGCCTATTTCATTTTTACATGTTTTTTGTTGTGTTTCATTAAAGTTTTCATTGCTCCTCGGATCCGACCTTCTTTGTGTTCCAACCATGCCCTGGTCCTGTGGGTGACAGGTATAATTATATATTTTTCCATGTTTTTTGTTGCATTTAATTGAAGTTTTTTGCTCGTCTTATTTTTGTATGACCTCTTTTCGTGTTCTGACCATGTTGCAGTCCCATGGGAAATGGATGTACAGTAATCAGGGTTCTCATGTAATAGCATCTTGGGGAATATTTTTTGGACTAGGATTTGATTGGATATGAGTTGATAGTTGTTAGGTATTTTCAAAGCTATATTTAATTACAATAAGTGAATTATGTATATATGTCACTATATAGGATATGTATGTATTTATATCTATTATGATCTAATTTATAGTATTGTTTCCATGTTTGGGTCAAAGAAATAATTCTGCATTAGGTTTTTCTGAAAACTTGGCAGTATCACAATGTTAGGTTATTGAAAATCATTGAGGAGAACATTCTGCATTATTGCAGGTGAACAGTTCCAAGGCATGCAGAATAATTTCCTTGAGCGCTACTACAATGAGTTCAATGCTGCTGAAGAGAACAAGCTCTCTTACACTAACATTTTTAAGGAATACGTAAGTATTGTGACTGTCTCTAGTTGCTATTTGCTTTATACTGTTCTAAATATCTTTCACTTTGGCATTACCTTGAAGCAAGACGAGATTGAGCTGTATGTGGAGAACATGTTGAAGAGCAAGATGCCAGAATTCAAAATGAATGACTTCATTCAGGAACTTGAGTAAGTAGACTTTCTGCTCAACTTTTTGTACAACAGGTGTAACGCAACATTTACTGTCAGTGTTAAAAAACTACAGTAATCTTTTGTTCAAAAAGGTTGAGACTATAGAAAGGTCATGCAAGGGTGTGAAAGCATGTGGTACATAAGAGAATTGTTGTAAAAATATTCTTTATGCAAATTATATTATAATTCATAATATTAGATATTTGATTTACTTTTTACTCTGCAAAATCAGATTTATTTGCTGCGCACACTACACGACAGTGTGAAAACAAGATTATATTTTGGACTTCTCACTTTTGTAATATTTAGTTTTTGCTGTAAGCTGTGTGCTATTTTAACCTACATTGCCTATGTAATCTGTTCCATTAGGGAGCATTTTTAAATACAGGATAACCATTTTGTTGATGTCATACTTTTAATCTCAGATGGATGATGCCACCCTTAGCAAATATTACATGCATGCAGGATAGTCTAACACAGACAAATTACAGCTGGTAACAGAAATTCAGCTTCTTAGCTGATTTCCACTAACGTAAGTTGAAAGTATTCCTTTTAGCAGTTCAAAATTAATTTAATTACACCTCTTGTGAGGATGGAAAAAGCAATCGCAAGTATTTGTTAGTACCAGCCACTGGATCACTCTCCGTTTCTACCGTTTGTCCAACATGTAGTAGTTGGTAAAATCATGCTAGACATTATATGATGGGAATGATATTTCTTCAAAGTTAAAATCATTGGAGTGTAAGGTTAATGAAAAGTATTTGGATGGAGATGTAAGAATATGCAACAATTTTGTCAGGCAGCTAATAGTGTGCGTCTTCGTACACTGCAGTGGAAAAAAACTGCCTATTAACCCCTCATGCAGTACCAAGTGTACGTAAGTGGGCATGGGTGGAAGCTTGCATGAATTAACTACAGCTCACACATGCCACTGCCCGCACCAGCATGTTCACTGCTTGCCAGGGTGCAAGGTAGTTTTTTTTCCCCCCCAGGAGTGTACAACAGATGACACTTCTGGCGAAGTGGGTTCTAGTTTAGCATCTGATTAAGTTTTGTGATAATTGTAGCGGAAAATTATTTGTGATGTGTTCACTATGTATAGGCTACTGTTCTTGACATAGAGAAGTATGCTGTAAGTACTAAGTAGTTAGAGCCACTTATTCACGAGTCACTTGTTCAGGAGGCGCCAAGATGAGCTGAATGGAGAGGTTTTTGAGGTGCTGTTCACCTTTTCTGACTTCTTGGCCTTCAAGGATATGATCCTGGACTACCGTGCTGTAAGTAGACAATGAAAATTCTTTTGGTTTTTAAGAGGGAACTGATTTCTACTCACCCATTAGAGCAAGAATGGGGAGGTGGCTGCTCTCTGCCTGGAGGGTAATCGATGATCTGGAAACCCTGGAAAAGGCTTGGAAGGATATAGTACAAAATCTCACAGGGAACAGGGTTATTATATTATTCCATATGCTATTTTGCCACAGTGTGAAAAAGTGTCAATTTCTCTGACATTTTTATAATTTTTGTTTTGAGTCATAATGAATGAAGATGAGTGTAATAGAAGTCTGTGATATAACGTTCATGCTTTCCACTGTAGCCTATTTATAAAACAAGAGTCATTACATGTGAGGGCCAGGGAATTCTTTAATACCTGAATATCCTGCAAATGCAATAAAGGTTTGCTGGAATTTACTGAGAAGTCTCCTAATTTTTTGTGATTGTATAATAGTTCAGGTGTATGCCATGCTTGAGGGGCTATCCTTCACTTGTTAATAGGGGGTTTGGCCATGAATTTAATTCCCCAAGCCCCAGTGAAGGTATACCATGATGCCACTTCACACTCACATGACATCAAGGGATGAACTACCTGAACTACAAACTCCTGCATTGACCTCACATGGTTGTGATCATTTTGAGGTAGTTATGAGATTTATTAACAAGGAATAGAAACAGCTATGTTTGGTTGCATTGACATCAAGGTGTAGAAGAAACACATGAGAATAATTTGAAAGTAGGGGAGACCGGGGTTAGTTGGCACACTTTTTACATTTCATTTTTTTCTGAGGCCAGTCAAGTCTTATTCACTGTAGTTTTTATACTGATAAATGCTTTAGACATTTGAGAATATATGTTATATTTTTGCATGGTTGTATTTTAGATATGCTATCCACTAGAAATTATTCTAAAAGTCTCCCCGTGCCCGGGGCATGATGGTACATGGCAGAAGGCACGGGGCACATTGGCACAGTAATATAAGGCTAAGGTAGGGCTTATGAAATAATATGAAAATCACTTCCACACACATTATCGATTCATATCCATATACAGGTAAAATAACGTTACAACGAAGCCCGTGGGACCGGGCAAATCTTTTCGTAATAACGGAATTTCGTTAAATCGACATTGGTTATTTTTTATTTCCCCCGCAAATATGTCCGAATCTGTCAACTCGTGGCACACCTGTACGTCGTCATCTGCGGCTACAAAATTGTGGAAGGTAACTTCATCTGGCATGCCGATGCTTTCAGCGACGGACCTCCACACAGGTCGTCAGGGTCATCTGAGTCTTCGGCGTCCTGGGCACTCCCCAAAACAGACACTGCTGACCCCTTGATGCAACTTTTACCCCAACATTTCATGATTGTTGACTGTGTTATGCACGACCACACACTCACTTATCACTAGACAGTGCTGGAGCACGTGTGGCGGAGCATTGCACTAGGGCATATTTCGTTATATTGGGTTCAATACTAGCCGGGGAACCACCTTTCGTATTCGTTGTACTGAAAATTTCGTAGTAACGCATTTCATAATAATGGAATTACAAATGCATTGCTCTTACGCCTGGCCAACCAAAATTATATTTTTATTGCGTTCTATTGAAATTTCATTGTATTGGTATTCACTAAAATGAGATTTTACTGTAGTTACAAGAGATTGCAAAGATGTTACAAAGATATTCAGAACATTTTGCCTGCAGGATAACATAGTGTGTCCTCCAGGCTCCAGCTAATAATAAGGAGCAATAAGTAGCCGGCAACTGGGGAAAGTGCATGGGCCCGGCCTAATAAGTGACAGGGGAGAGGCCCTAGTTAGAGGCTGCTATGGTCTCCCATAGACGCCGTGGTCACCATGGTCCACCAAGATTGGTAGGGACATGTGCCACCATGCCCAAGCAAAATGTGCCATCATGCCCCGTAGGCATTTTTTTACCTTTCGAGTCCTCCTACTCTTGAGTGACAAATATTAAATGGCCATATATGCTGTCATTTTTTAGGCAGATATTCTGCCTTGCAAACGCATTATTGGACTGGGTGATCTAGCACTTCCGCTGGAAGAAAAAAGAAAAACGAATGAAAATTGGAAATTTACTCAAATGGTCGAAAACTGAAAAAATTGTTACTGCTGCCGACAGCCTTTTGCGATTGAATTGAAAATAGGATGGAATGTGGAGCATGTCTATCTATACCTACCACGTAAGCATCAGGTCCATAAACCTAATAACCTCTTCACAAATTTGACTGTGCCATCGTACCCCTGTAGCCATCTTGCCCCTGTCTCCCCTACTTCCAGGATTCTCATGTGGAAATAGTTTTGAGAGGTTCTCTCTATGTTCATGTGGGTTTTCTTGGGGTTCTTCCATTTCCTCCCACCATACAAAAACCCATCCCTCTTCCCCTCTCACCCTTCCCTATGCCAGATAGTCATAGTTGCTTTGGTGCCCCTAATCAACCAACCTACCAACCTGTCTGTGAGGAGGTCCGTCGCTGAAAAAGCTAAAGAAAGACTTGATTAACACAAGGGCGGCATGGTGGTCTAACGGTTGCTCCGTTGGCCAGCCAAGCGGGAGGCCGGGGTTCAAATCCCGTCCCCGTCACCTCTGCTTGGCCGGGTCTTTTTCTGCTTTTCACCCGACAGGCCGGGGCAGAATTGCACTCCCTATCTGCCCGGGGCCAGTAGAAAAGGCCTGGTGTATTTTCACAAGTCAGAAATGACTTAAAAATTTCAGCGCCCTCCCTAGGGAACCACCCCCTTCCCCCCTAAGAGAGCCACTGGCTCTATCACGGGGTTAAAAAAAAAAAAAATACTTGATTAACACATACAATACACTACATACATAGAAATTCATACAACTTTATTGAGTATTCAAACAATATTTCAAAAGTCCCTTGTTTCTTCCATTCTGTGATGTCCAAGTGACTGATATTCCTAAGATGTTGTTAAGAGATTCTAGCAGTCCACACACATGACATTCTCCCATATTCAATTTTAAATGACCAGCTTTTACCTATACCGTTAGGACCAGTTGCATGATCAATGGTACACCCAAAACAAGTAATTAATCCCATGTGAATAACATGTCATCAACCCCTTTCTCAGAATTGACCCCTGATCACTTAACCAGTTCCTTGGTGCAGTATTTTTGGATGGAATATGGTAATCATGTTACAAAAAAAATTGAACATTCAGCAAATACCTTGAACAATTTTATGATGTGGTGACTGGTTTCCATATAGCAAATGGGATTATTTCATGGACATAACAAGAGAAAATGTTTTACAGTTTTGCATTATACATACAGGGTGGTCCAACTTTTTTGTCCGAACAGCTATCACACAGCTATTGACAAATTCGGCCTAAGCTGCTTATGTTGTAGTGCGTTACCTGGCAACCCCGGCTGGCGGGCCAATTCAAACATCAGCACATGGAGAGTGCTTAGTCGCACCTCTCAGAGTTGGAGTATGTGCAGGTTCTCATGGTTCTCCTCTGCCACTGGAGCCAGGTTAATTGTGTATTATTAGAGCCCTGGAAGCTCTTGGCCGGATATGGATATGGAATCGACAATGGAAAGAACACCACTCGTCTCCATGGGCTGATGTTTGAATTGGCCCGCCGGCCGGGGTTGCCAGGTAACTCACTACAACATAAGCAGCTTAGGCCGAATTTGTCAATAGCTGTTCGGACAAAAAAGTTGGACCACCCTGTATACCACTAAATGGCATTTTTATTCCCCTGTCGCATGGTTTTGGTACTTTTCTGTTTCCTGATCACCACTATGGATATTTTCTGGAATGGCCCTCCTCTCTGTTAGAGTCAACCTTCCACTTCTAAAATTTTCATGGAGATGTCATCACACAGCAAAAGAAATAAACTGTGTCAACTATAGAGCAGTTCCAGAAGTACATTCTCAGATGTCCATTGCTGCATGATGGCATCTCCATTATTAACAGAAGGGAGGGCTGAAAAAAATCCATAGTGGCGATCATTGCAACTTTGGAGCTGGAGATAAAGTACCTCACAATATTTCTGACACTTGTGGGGGGCAGAACAGGAGCATACAAGTAGTATCTGTACTGCTGCATACTGTGGGGTGTCATGCTGAACACAATAGAGCATAAATTCATGGAGAGTGGCCATTCATTTATGGAAGTTGACTCCAAGCATAGCACAATCGATAAGGCCAGAGAGAATGTGGCAATTTTTAGACCCCAGAGTGGCTGACAGTTTTCAAAATGGTAAGGCCTTCAAAAAGTGAAAAACTTCCATATTGCACGAGGGAGTTACTGTAGTCTAGACTCTAGAGTGACTCTCTGGATCTAAAGAGCCTGGTTCAAACTACAGTGACTAAAAGTAAAACGGATGATGGAAATGGCATCAACTGGCTAAAATGAAGGGTTTCGTATACCAGAAAGGCATACCAAACTCCATTCAGTACAAGTACAATGGGGACAATGAGGAGTACAAGAAACCTACCATTTCAAAGTGACCAAAAAGAGCCAGGCAGCTTATCAGAGACCAGAACAGAATATATCTGCTATAGAAAAACCGCAGCCTATCATGGCCCAAAAGAAGACAGATTTACTGCTGTTGTGCAAAAATAATGTGATCCGTTGTGGAAGAAAAACCCACTTAAAGGAAGGGTTCAGTGATTTTGCATGTTGGGCTTCAGAGATCAAGGAAGACTCCCTGATTCCAAAAATGTGGTCAGTTTTGGAATCTGACGCCGCGTAAACAAATGCCGTTAGGTGAAAGTCCATATCCGCTACTGTATTCGATACGGTAAGCGTACAGCAAGCGCCTCCCGCGGAAATTCCGGTAACCTGCCACCACCGTGGCCAATTAGATTGGCTTAGTTTCGGAGCCCATTTTTTCATCTTTTCACGGGACACAGGTTCCCTCTAGCCACAAGAGTGGAAGCTTCGACCGCTGCATCGAAGCTTCCACTCTTGTGGCTAGAGGGAAGCCATGTTCGGCGCTGATTTTCAAAAAAATCAACTTTGACTTGAAATTTTACGCTTATGGTGCATTTGCCAACAAAACGGATCGGATATTTCAAATCAGGGAGCCGTGTTTGATTTTTGGAGCTCAACATGCAAAATCACTGAACCCTTCCTTTAAGTCTGCTCTGATTTCTATTTTGAATATTTTACTGGACAATAGTGACACCAGATTCCAGTTTTACTGTGGATACTGTAATTCGATTAATCTTCAGAAAAAAATCACAGTCCTATCTTGTGGATTTCCTGACACTACTCAAAGTGCCTATCTTGTGTCCTATCTTGTGGCTAAAGGAAGTTAGTGAGTAAACAAATATGACAAAATCTTTGACTTGTATTATCTCGAAACTGGGTCCATAGTGTTTTTCTCTTATATGTCCTTTATTTTTTTCTGTTGATTCCTGTAATACCCATATGTGCTATACTCTGATTTTTATAATGTCCGAACGACAACACCTTTGTTGTAATGAGAGACTCCTTGGGGATGACAAAGAGTAATCAGTGACAACCACAACTCCGCACAACCATGTTGGGGTACTTCCTCAGAATAACATTAGAATTGTCATCAAAATAGAGCACTGAGATAGGACTCAAGTTGGTAGGGGCACAGCAGGGCTTTGGCACCTTGTATGGCTGCATCAGGTGCACCAGTGTTTGTACAATGGCATGATTTGTTGCATTTAGGTGTGCATGTAGGGGGAAGGAGCATTCTCCTTCGCAGTAGTAGGCCTTGTAGCCATCTGGTGCTATGATCCATTCCTGAGGAGTAAAGGATGGGAACATTATGCTAGACAAGAGAAACTAATGCAGTAGTGTAAGAGAGGGTGTGGAAGAAACATTCCTTGAGAGAATGACTTATTGTAATCAAAACTATAACCTGTGCTTGGCATTAATAACTTATCAGCACAAAGAAACAGACTAATAAGATAGAAACTCTTAAAATATTAAGTTCATTCGTGGCATGCGTAATATCTGAGAATTCCTGACATCTGAATAATGTCAGCAGTCACCTAAAATGTTACGTCATTTACTGGATATGCTTATGCTGAGAATACTGTATCTAATATCTAATGACATCGTCAATCAGCCCTGTTTCTGTTCTGCCCAAGTCACTTTAGGGTCATTCCAGCTCAACTGAGTCAAAGTGTTGCTCGACCATCTCCGATTTTTCTGAAAAAAAATCATGGTTGTACTATGGGCGCCAAAAGAATTGACCGGAGTTGATGGGTATATGGCGCTATATACCCATCAACTCCGGTCAATTCTTTTGGCGCCCATAGTACATACCCTAGACCTAATGCGAAATATCAAATCTCAGCCATATTGGACAACACTGGTGGGAGGGGAGCGCTCCCAAAATTTGGTGGGCGGGAAATCAGCCCTTTTTTGGCGAATTATTTTGGTGTGAGGCCCTCGTCCAAACCCATCAAACATAGATATCAAAAGAAAGAGGAATATGAGGAGAATGCGTCTATGGAAATGGTTTCACTCACAAATTCAACCAGAAAGAAACTTGCCTGGCTTTACATCGGTCAAATTTCCAAGAATTTGGGCCTCGAAAAATTAGTGATGTATTTGAACCACATATTTCATATTTGGTGACACGAATATAGACCCACACATATTGCAATATGTCTAGTTTGAAGCTTGAGTCATTAATAGTTCGTGAGCAGAAAAATGAGAAACTTTGAGTTTTCGGGAAATTTCTCGGCCTTTCACCCCGGTTTTCGCTATGTGGCTCTCGTAAAGTATGAGCTCTATGACCATGGAAACGTCGTCTCATGTGCTGTGCAATGATACATGTCCCATTACACACATTCAAAGAAGAACGGCGTGGCGATTTTTTGAAAAAGGGGTGGAGTGGCATCGAATTGCGGGATTGTAAGCCACATGGGGGATTCCCCTGACCGGTGAAATTCACATAATATGGTTCCAAAATAATGCTCACATCGTTGTCTTATGTCAAGAAAGCATTGCTGGCCAATCCACGTCGGCCACTGCCTCAGTTTCCCCCCTGAATGACAGTGAACATAAATATACTTTGTGGGGGAGGTGTGGTGGCCGTGATGGTAACGTCACGGCTTGCTGTGTGAAAGGCCCCAGGTTCGATCCCCGCCTGGGGAACTTTCCTTTCACCTGCGTCAGGAGGGTCTCTGACCTGCACCAAGGAGGTGTCTGGCAACCTAACCTCCTGGGGAACAGCACATGACCCGTTTGCAAGACGTGCACCTTGCACCCATGTTCCCTCCCCAAAAATTCCCTATCCCTTCCCCATGTCCTTTCATCCTTGCACCGGAGTGAAGAAGAAAAAATAGAAAATTGAAGAAAATGGTGGTATCCCACCCCCCTATAAGGACCCATGGCCCTAGCACGGGGTAACGTAAAATAAAAAATAAAAAATAAAATAAAAAAAAATAAAAAAATAAAAAATAAATAAATAAATATACTTTGTGAATTCTTCGAGGCCATTGTGCAGCGGCTGGAAATCATTTTGGCCCACTATCATAGTATGTAAAGTTAGTAAAGAAGTGCATTGGATGTTTTTCAGAGTTATTGGCTGCAAATTATTTAGCCCAACCTCATATGCAACTGGTTGAAATAAATTTTGAAAATGCACATATAAAATCGTGTTTCAATATGAATTGTTGCACAATTCATAATATTCCACTCTGCACATGGTGCACAACTGGCTCGAAAAATTAACATGTTCACTATCATTCAGAGGGGAAACTGAGGCAGTGGAATGGCCAGCAATGGTCTTGGTTACTAGTAACAGACTTCCCCATGAATTACTCAAGGGGAGATTACTTAGAAATGCCATCATTGGAAAATAAATTATTTATGACGGGACAGAGGGAGGAGATGGGTAGAGTTTGTAGTTCAAATATTACCTCCCAACGCAGCTGTTTGAAGTTAATGTACATCATTTTCTTCTGGCACAATCTTTTGTGGTCCACATTCGCAAATTCTGAAAATAGACAAGTGCAACCTGAGTATCTTTAATTCACTTGTAAAACGCCATTATTTCTTGCATTGTAACTTGAGCTGAGAAAGAAGAAAAAGACGAGAGAAAAGACCTCCAATGATGGGTCCTTGTGACAGGAGGAAGAAAAGGAGAGGCGGGGGAAGGTGGAGGGTTGAGGGGCTTACCGGTGAGAGTGGGGGGTCGGCAAACAGGTTTTCTTTTCCTTTTACTTGAGAACCCTCACCTGAAAGCGCTTGGGGCGAAGACACCTGACAGGTGTGCACCTGTGCTTAGAAAAATTCCTAAGCCCCCCCTCCCCCACTGCCCCGAGGGACAAGGAGGGAGGGATTCCGAGGAAGGGCAGAGAGGAAAAGGAAAGCGCAATAGCTTCGGGTTCATTTCCACCTGTTGAATCGCTCACCTGAATATGGATTATGAATCTGGTCTGCTGGATATGACACATCGTGGCTTCTTCGAGTACCACGTGCGTTTCTGGTTCTTCTAAGCAGAGGTGGCGATGCGGACATTCCTCTGGATTTGGCAGGTGAATCACTAGCGTGTTCTGGGTGTTCCCCCGAGTCGGCAGCTACATGCTCCCCGTTACGGTTCCTGAAATAGGCAACCATGAATGGCTTGTGCGGTTCCGGTCCCTGAAGCCCGATAAGCCCCGCCGCTGACGGGTTCACTTCAATATCTGAAATGCAGCAGAATTTAAATGTTGCGACAATTGACGAGCAGGACACGTGCTTACCGCCGTTTCGGACCAGTTCCAGCAATAGTCCCTGGTTGGACAGAGGGAAGGTGACCCACTCCCGCATCGCTGATGTCACGTCCAGCAGGAGCCAAGTGTCCAAATCCCACGTCGCGTTGATTGTTGCCAACAGTTTAGTCTGAAGCTCTCTGTTGAATAAGACAACTGAAACGGTGGTGTACTGCCAGTTTAATCAGACGGGCTTACTGCGGCTTTTTTCCGGAAACCAACTGGTGAAGACGCACTTCCAACTCGGGTCCATCGCTCTCCGCGTCATCCTCATCGTCAGTTTTGGGCTTCTTCCTGGCCTCTTTGTAGACTCGAACCTCTGCCTGCAGAATGTCTTCATCTGCCGGCACCTGGCTCACGTCAAACCACAACCTTCTTTCTCCTTCATGCCGAAGCGACCTCGCACCAGACCACCAAGGCCCTAATGGTAGACCCCACAAAATGATATACATCAGCCTTTTTTCCCTCCCCTTCTTCCAAGAAACGGAAGCCCGACGCAAAACCTCGTGGAATCTGGAGAGGAACTTTCACCACTTGATTCCCGCTTGTTTGTTATAACGCTAAAACCACCGAATGTAGCAACCTTCGGTCTATAAGATAAGTTTGCTGAGTAATAATTGTGTGCATAAATCTCACCGTGTCCGTGATTAGGAAAGCTCATGATGACGTCGCTGTCGTCAATGGACGTGACATTTGTCGCTGCTGGTTGGTCGCTTTGATATCCTTCCTCTTCCTCGAATTGTTCCTCGTCGTCATCGTCCAGAGGCTGCTGGATGGCTTTGTAGACGTGTAGGAGGAATGAAGGCGCAGACGACGTGCGCAACAGCTTGTGGTGAGGTCGCGGTTGTCGATTCAAACCCAGAAGGTGCAACATCTCGTGTTGAAGATGACGTCTTTCTCTGGGACTTAGCGACCTTGCCATTACCGTCTGGGCCTTTTCGTGGCTCTCGTAGTATAGTCCGGAAGGTCTCAAACTCTTCTTGGACACCCGTTGTCCATTCTTGACTGGAGCGTCATCCGCGACTCCGACCACAACAACCGCCGCGAAGAGTAGGATGGACACCACGGAGGGCACCATCCCTCGATGGTGTACTGCACTCGACTGACCACAGAGCGGATACGAAGGCTCTTCTCTCTCTCAGTGTAGTGGTAGTGGTTGTTTGGGGGTTGGGGGCGGGAGGTGGGGGGTGAATCAGGTGGGGCACAGGAAAGAGGGGTTGTTGAGGGAGAGGGTGGGTGGTGGGTGGAGTTGGAGAGGACACGCAGGGTTAGAACTACCCCGGCCAGCGTGGGAAAAGCGTCTCTATTCATTGATTTCTGGACACTTAGATCATCTGCTGATCGATTGTTGCCACAATCTCCATCAGCCAAGGTTACGTCAAGGGGATTCCCCATGTGGTGCATGTGTTAGCACGAAGTTACTCAAGAATTTTGTACGAGTACTGTGACGCATTGTTATGAAGGAGAAGACATTGTCAATCACATATTCACGCGTTCTGAAATGTAGAACCATATACCAAGTACCTTCAATTAAGACAGTACCACACTGGATGATTATAACCAATTTCTTTAATGATGATTCTCGTCAAGAACATAATTTTGTTTTTCTCTAACTAATAAACTGGTCCCAGGAAACTATGTGCTTGTATTTCTGTGCACGACATTTAATGCGGTGACATCTTTGTAGCGCTGTGCTTCAATAGTGCAGTGTATTGAGTAGGTGTTTCCGTTTCAGCCGAGGACTTGTCGCTACGAGGTCCCAGTGATGCACTCCATTCCTCTGAAGAACCAATGTAGGTTTCACTGGGCATAGAGAAGGTGTTCCCTGCTGGAGTGAAGTAGGAGACTCCCGTATAGCTCTGCTGTTGAGAACGCCTTCGAAGTAGATACCATAGGCCAAACATGACTAAAACAATCAGACTTGAGAATAGGAAAGCGACACCCAGGCTTGCGATCCACGGCATACTTGATTATTTCCTGAAATTGAATTACTGTCAGCCATGAACTAGGTCATCTGTACGACGGACGTATACATTATGCAGTTCTGAACAGTTTTGCGTTACTTTCGATGTGTGTTAAATAACGATAACGATTGTTATAAGTCTATTATGTAGCACATATGGCTAGTGTTTTTATGCAGTACATGAATGTTCTTGGCTGTATCGACAAAGACGCCATATTTAATATTGTACAATGTACAGTATTGAGTGAAACATGACTTCAGTGTGACTGCCTTACGGAAGGTGTTTCCAGTCTGAAGGTTGTGTCTATAATAATTCAGATAATTCGGTGACAAACATCGCAATATAATATTGGCCTCACGCTACACTTTTAAATCCCCATAAGAGTGCCACGTCACTGCAAATTGTTACGCCATGTTTAAAATCTTCATATCAAATTTCACAGCCCTATGCACACCAACATGTCAGTGACTTAAAATTGCTCAACATTAGGGATCAATAACCACATGAAGCTATAGACACGAAGCACACCGAAGCCGTTGACAATCTCTAATGTCGTCATCATTGTGATGGCGACCATTGTCTTCTGGTTGGGACCAGCATGGTTGGGACATGACTGTCGCCAAATGCGAGCGCTGGATGACCTCCATGAGAGAAAAAAAAAACTGTTCTCGGAGCTCTTCGGTTTCAAAATTTCGGACAAGAGATTGCCAACTGTATTATAGACTTCCATACGTAGGCCTACTTGGATTCCGTGCGTCACAAATAGAAGCATGAACTGCATATATCGGTCAAAAATTCGATCTTTGCGTGGGATTTCAATAAAAACATCGCCTACCTTTCCCAAATGCCTGATCAGACTTCACTGAGCACTGACTGAACGCCAACTTCTTGGGATGAAGGTGTAACTAAATGTGATGCAGTGAACCTGCTGTCGAAATGCATGCAAATAGCAGCTGCACACATGTGGATTTTGACTGATGTGCGAATGAATAGACGGATAACATCGCGGTATTACTTTCATTGTAACAACACAAGCAGACTTGAAAGGGGAAAATACCTCATTCATGTTTTATAAATGATAACTTATTGTATCGCATACTCGTACATTTACTCATCATCCATGCAGAGCAATGTGTTTAGTCACTCCTAAAAAAATACTGCATTGGGTCAATGCTTAACCGTCAGTTTAGAGTAATACACCCGCAGTATTTTTTGAGAGACGGAAGTCATTCATCTCTCTATGATCCGTCTTTTCAACAGAACATGTGCACTATATGTACAGGTATAAGCTATCAATTTTTTAGATGCAGAAAACTTTTGTTTGGAGCAAATTAAAACTATAGAAAAGCAAAATTAATAGGGCCTACAAATGTTTCAATCATTTATGAAAATGTAATAAAACCCATAACTGTAGCAAGGCCGAATCCAGCACTGTCGGCAGGTAAATCCTACAACATGAATGGTATATGAAACATGTGTCATTGTATTTGAAATAATGATGCAGATTTCAAATACAATGAAACAGGTGCGAAAATATGGGATTAAACTCCGTTATTGAGATAATGGCGTACATAGAATTCTTTTATGCTGTATACATGCGTCCCGATTCGAGGAAGTTTAAATTATTTTTCGAGTTACATGTGATTACTTGAGGTTATGGTACGATTAGTAATCGGTTTTCACGAATGATCGTGCTCACAACCATAGAGCGAGAAGAAATCGTCGTTTCGGGAGCTCTAAAAACAATCAATGAGGCACCCATCAGCTTAACATTCCTAAACCAAATAATTTGCTTTCTGCTTAAGTTTGATATGAAACAATAATTTTCTTTTACGAGTGATATTATCTGGTCACGTCTACAACTCCAAAAAATTTTTTTTAAAATACTCTAAATGTCATGAACATTCCGATCATTTTGTTCAACATATTGAGCATTAATAATGTTGCATTGTAATACGTATACAATAAATTGTAGCTATGGTTTGATAGCCAACCGGGAGCAGCAGAGTCCGTACTGTTAACGAACCTTACCACAAATTAAGGAAACCCGAGTTCTTAATAATGCTAACATAAGTGTCAGGAGTACGTCGTTATTATTTTGATCATAAAATTCATTGTGACTTATCTGCTGGTTGCTCTTACTTCTGATATACCTCATTCATTTGGACGCAATTGATACGATATTAGGTTTATTGTTGTACTTGTTATTCGAATACAGAAAATATGCAGTGTACACGTAGAAAGTATATAAAGCACAGGCCTTGAACGTTAAGTGAATCAGCACAGTATCTGCTACATTCATGTATATGTACGTAGCTTTGCGTGATGATGGGGAATATTTGATGTATTACTTCGGCCCTTCTTCGCACCTGGCAAGACATGGACTTCCACTCTCACAAATCATCACATCACAGGATTCAGTTGATTAATTCGGAAAACGTGAGACATAGTTGTTTTTTTTGCGTTGCAGGTAAATTGGCCTCATTTTTCGTATAGGGTACAGTACGAAAAGCCTACATACGTATAGTCTATACTGCTAATGCACAATACAAAAATAACTTCTCGCATATCAGTAAATTAGCGACGTACCATATCCATTATACGGAACGATGTGATTTACGTGTATGAACAAATAAACAATGATTAAACATTTGTTACTATAAAATATTTTCGTGACATAATTTCATGCGCAAAAAATAATAATTTATGGGCACTGGCTTTCCTCGTTTTGGGAATAACGCGGAGAATTTCCATCAATTTCACAGGTGGACAAATTCGCGTCACAAGACGACAGTACTTCATTAGTCACTTGCGAACTACTCTCATTAGGTGGGCGAGAAAGAGGTCCGTGTTGGGCTGTCACATGCACTGTGTCAGAGTGCAAATTGCACTGAGAGGATGGGT
The DNA here is from genome assembly GCA_000934665.2 of Catajapyx aquilonaris. Taxonomy (NCBI): domain Eukaryota; kingdom Metazoa; phylum Arthropoda; class Diplura; order Dicellurata; family Japygidae; genus Catajapyx; species Catajapyx aquilonaris. The sequence continues at coordinate 21,142 of KZ539322.1, forward strand.
CACTAAATGACACGACTTCTTGAGACATGTCCTGCGTGATGGTCCCAGAATATTGGCTCTGGCTCAGTTTTCGCCTTATGCACCATACACATGAGACGATCATACAGAGTGTGCCAGCCACAAGGTAAACAATGACGAGGGCCACTTCCAACTCCATTCAGCCTCACCTAAAAGTGACAGCGAGAACTTAAGAAAATTGACAATATGTAACAGGGTGACAGCATAATTAAACACCATTCATAATACGACTCCTGGCACAGAGCCACATTATGTTATATATGAAAGCAGTCAAAGCACCTAAAATAACTACAGCTGCGTCTACAAGGAAGTATAGAAAAATGTGCGTGTGTTGATTAATAAGCTATACTTACATTGGAGAGTTGTGATATCGGTAAGCCTTCACTTTCGAAGTTCGAAAAATGCACTGCCGAAGAGTGGAGGCAGCCAAGGTATTGGAGGCATACATACGTATGAGAGGACGGAACTCAAGACACGAAAGCTATTATTGGCCTTAGCAACAGAAAAACTGCTGAACTTGGGCGCTGCCAGCGCGAATCCTACTTCGTGGATGGAATGGTGCCAAACGTCCTATCACGTTTAATACTTCCAAAAGCACGTAATCTTTGCAAAATAAATGCGAAAAAATAAATGCTCAATGTTTCACAAATATAATCAGAAGAGTTATTCCATGAACATAAAATGCACGAGGCAAATGTTCTACATGGGATCGAATGTATGTGCCGTGGTCTGTGTGGTATTGAGGCAAAATCAGGACATATTCTACATTCTCGGGTGTTAGGTCTGGGCATGTGCCAACCTGAATATCTAGAACCAGATGGCATTGCAGGCACGTATATATGACTACTCACTTTGTACCGTGCTTTGTACTGTACTGCATACAGGTAGCCGGTAACACCTATAATGCAATGTAAATGCAATAAATAGTGTTATACCGTATTGCAATGCTCAGCGCGCGGCAAATTCAAGTTTTGCTATTTGAAAATGTATGTTTCTTGTTGCTTTTTCGAATATTTTTCATCCGTGGTTGTCCTGAATAGAGAGGCCGGCCGACAGTACGGTATAGACCAAAGAAAGGACGAGAATTTTGCTTTGCTTACCCATTAAATTTACTTGTTTATTTTATCGCTGGGAAGTTTAAATTTTTCTGTACAAATATGCAAAACCTGGCGTAGTCTCGTGCCAGTTCCAAGCACACGAGTCCCGTCGTACACCCTGCAAACAATTTTGTCAGAGGGCATTATAATTATGTTTATGCATATTTTCGTACGATGTAAGTTATGCGGTTAAAGTATTTCACGGGAAATCCGCGCAACTCCCATTTTGCATACCATGCTGTCGCATTTCGCGTCAGGGGGCAATCCTATCCATGTGAGGTCCTTTTGAAACTGGTTCCTGATCTAGTATAATATGAAAGGGCAACCAAGAATGGTCTTTTGAATAACAGGTAGATGAATTCTGCGGGAAAAATGTATATACCAAACTGAAAGCATTTTAGAGTTATCAAACATGAAATGCTAAAATTTTATACCAATCACAGCACGAACAACGCTGACCTATTGGACCACGGAGGTGATCCTGAATAAAGAGCCAACCTCTGGTCTTCTGAGAGAAAAACACAGGCCAATAAATCATCTTGGAATAGCTTGGCATATGCTTTCATTTATTTAATTGCGCAATATTTTGATATTATCATCTACATATAACACAAAGCTGCAGGATACAAAATCTTGATCTGACCTGAAGACATCATTTATTCTAATTGCACAGATTTTTAATAAACGCCTGACTGGTATAAAATATAAATATGTTGTACATTCGTATACGTTCCAAGTACGTACAATGCAGAGTAAAAAAAAGTGTAGGACACAGACCACTTTGTACATGCAACGAAGAACACTGGCCAAAAGTAGATCGGGTTAGAAGGTCACGCATTCCGATAAGCACCTTCAGCGCCGCCCATCATATAAGCACAATATGAGTGGTGGTCCATCACCCACACATGGCCGGATAGACTAACACTTTTCTTTTTCCGGGTACGGTGGTGGACCGGAGAGGCTCTCCGGGTTGACAGAAGGAGGAGGTCCATATTCAGCAGGAGCTGGCACGTAGGTGGTAGGCGCGTACGGGTTGGGCGCAGCAGGGGCAGCAGGGTATGGTGCGTACGAAGGCTGAAGTGGAGAGTACGTGGCCATGTTGGCAGTGGGGTGGGTGTACTGCACGGTTTGGGGCATGTAGTGCTGCTGATGCCCCGTCGGAGAGGTGTAGGTGACGGCCCCGTAGCTACGGAACATGTCTCGTCTCCGAAGCAAGATCCACACGAACGCGCATATTACCAACAGAAAAATCACTGCGGCGATGCATATCACTAGTATTCCAAACCACGGAAGATCCATTCAACCTTCTGAAACAGTGCTACCAAAACAACGTCAGGCGGAAGCTGGTTACGCAACAAGCTAAAAATACATCAATACCTTTTTCGTACAGTTGTCAACTGAATACGCCAGAAATGTTGCACTACGTGTCCATATGAAGACAATGCGAGTGTGTTTAGAGCAGCTGCACTCCCTTGAAGGACTAGACGTCAGCGTGCAAGGCGACTTCCTGATGCACTTGATGAGTTAGCATGGGGATGGGTGTACACGGTGTGGTGTGGTGAGATCGAGTGGTTCGGACGACCTTCACGGGACATTGAGGGGTGGTGGCGCTGCACGGCGACAACACGTGCGGCCCACGAGCAGAGTAGAGCAGGGCCTCGCTTCTCGATTTACCCTACGCTGATTTATTGAGTCATATTGGTACTGATCGTTCAGCGCATCGTTCCCACTGTAATGGGTTCTAATAATATCTTTCATGGCCAAATTCCCAATATTTTCCGGTTTTAATGCGTGCTCGTGTATTGTCTCGAATGGGCGGATGCTATCAAGAGCGATACTCCAGTGGCCTTTGATAAGCTCTGATGGGGGTTAGCTTGTTAGCAGAAATCGAGAATAAGAAGTAGGCTACCTGCCATTCCTTGTTGAATGTGGAAGGTCGCACTAACTTGCAAGTTATGCCTCCACATGGATGGTCACCGGTGCACTTAAAATTACTCCCCACACAAAGACAATGTGACGAATGACGCACTGTATTGACCTTCGAAATTGCCATATACAACAGTTGAGTCAGACATTTATAATATAAAACGTCAGATCTTTCCAAGCAAAAATACAATATTGCATTAGCTGTCGTGAAACATGACTGTTGTGATAGTGGAAAATTATAACATCAAAAATATTAAATACGTATGTAAAAATGTGAACAACAATGGCGAAAGCTGACAAGCATTGTACACTGACAGCACTGTAAAGGCACTCCCAGAGAAATACTTGGTCAAACTCAAGTACACTTCACCCTGGCACTATTTCACTTGCTAATGTTTTTCTTGATCCGAGTAAGGTACAGAAGTTTCGGTCTCTCCTGCATGCTTCTCCTGAGGTCCATTTGGTGCGACAGGTAGGTATGTGGTTGGGGCGTACGGGCTGGGGTACGGGTACGGCGGGGGATTGGGGCCACTGGCAGGCTGAAGAGGTGAGTAAGTTGGCATGCTTGGCGCCGGATAAGTGCTCTGAGGATTAGGAGGCGAGTATGTGACTCCAGGGGGTGCAGAGTAGGTGACAGCCCCATAACTTTGACGTTCGTTTCGTTTTCTAATAATGCAATAGATGCATCCACAAATCAACATCAACACTCCAACCCCGAGAAAACATATCACAATCCATACGACCCCTTCCATTCAGCCGCCTAGAATAGTGGAATAAGGACACTGATCAGCGCAACTATCAAATCCTTGTGAATATGTCATCCGCTTACAAGACATGTGATTAGTGCATCCATCAGGGATGACTGACTCACCAGGATTCGAAAATATGTTGGATAAAAAATGCGGGTAATATTCGGAATACTTACACCTTGGGGCGATCAGATATGCGTAAAGGCTACGCTTCAATCTCCATAAGCAATAGGCCCGGACGTCTGCTTATATGCAAATCGTTTCCTTGTCTGCACGGATAGCCAGTGGTGTATCACACATGGAAGGCCATGGAGAGGTGTGGCTACTGTGGCAGAACTGAGAAGCTTCAAGCGTCCTTCACGGAGCATGCAGGTGGCGCTAGCAACAAGTGACGGACCTATATTGTCATACCTCAATGACAAGAACTTCATACGAAGACGTATCGCAATATTGCGTCTCAATTATGACTTGCATTTTGACGAACATTTTCAGTGCCACTTTAATACGATAGAAGCGTGCAACTTAAAATTTTACGTAAATGTATCGGGAATTAGTTGTTTGTAATCAAATTAGAGGTACTAAGATTATATTGCGCATTCGTTTTATAAACATGTAAGCTAATTAATATTGGCACACCGGCCGAGAACGTTGACAGGCACATATATATTATGTGCTGTATACCAGAAACACAACGCTTCCTATTCACGAAGTAAGGGGGATCATCTGTGAGCCTATAGATCTAAATGACTACTAGTATTAGCAAGAGCTAATGGTATTAGGGGGCACGGCAGTGCCCCCGCCAAGTTCTCGCCGCACTGCCGGACCACCTTTACCCGACACAACTCACGTCATTTTGACCCCCTCGAATCTTCGCACTGGTGAACATACGTGGCATCAAAAATTTTATTTGGGTAGATAAAAATTGATTAAAAATAATGCCCCCTTACTTCCATGTTCATATCTCTTTTCATTTCCGACTTACAAAATCCTAAAAACTCCCGAAACGGCCAAAATATGACAC
>JYFJ02005284.1:0-25950 GCA_000934665.2 Catajapyx aquilonaris
CCCCAAACGACGACGCCTAGATCCGCCACTGATCTATAGGGTCATTCCCACGTGCCACAAAATCTCGATCTTGAACCACGTTTCTGAGGCGCACAATCAGGATCGTTTGGTGACTGTTTCCACGGGCCACGTACTTTTCGTGATTTTCGGGGGAGTGGTCTGAAACCACGCCCACCCGCCTGGCGAAAAAATGACTCTCGGTTCGGCTCCCGGACAAAGGCACGGGTGACTCTACAATAGGCCTGGCTGTAATAGCATGGAAGCATGCTATCTACATTATTACACAGGTCCTGGCTGCCTGCAGAGTGTGGGGGCAGACGGGGCCAAGCAGAGAGCCGCCATGTTGCCCGGCTAAGACCCGGTCCACAGGGGGGAGTGACGTCAGGATCGCGACTCGAAAGCTGGCAGCCAACTTCCACAAGCTGGTTGCCAGTCACCTTCGTAAACGCGTTCGGGTGGAGGAAGGGCATGTGGGAACACCCCCATCGCGATTTTCGGGGGTAAGGATCATGATCCCTGTGGCACGTGGGAATGACCCTTATGACATTTAAGCTAATGCAGATGCAAGCAAAATTATGAAACACATGGCATTTAGATGCACTGGAATTGTTTACATGGGTCTATTATCAGTAGGGCTGTGCTGAATGAGAGTAAATCTAGAACAAGCCATTAATTCTTGTCATTTGCTGTTAGTAACTATTACGTTTGAAACAGTTAACATGTGTTAACCACTTGTTCAGGACTTATTATCGATCATGCAGTCTAGCCCAAGAAAATTTATTTCAAATGTATTCCATTTCAGAGCTGAGGCACTGGTGGCAAGGCTATAACTATTACATTTTCACATTATTGTCAACAGTGAACATGAAATATGACAATTTGAAAAAATGTAAGGAGGGGGGGAATATTGTAAATAACAAAAATTGCAGGCCTTATTTTTGTCATGTTTCTCATAAGACACGTGCATGTCCTAAAGCAGGGTTTCTCAACCGGGATTCCGCAAGAAATAATGATGAATAGGCTTATCATGTGTACATGCTTTTTGAGTCATTAATTAATATATAATTTTTATGTAATGGTTCCCTGAAACTTCAACATTATTTTAACCCCTTCGGCACCAGATCTAGGTCATGAGATTCGCTTCCGTTCAACTTGCACATACTCTGAATATACGGACAAGATATTTCACTAATAATAACAGCTATACTTACATGTTCATGTGTACACTATGAATATGCTTGAAACAATTATTTTCCACTTCTACAAGTCACAAAATTAATTTCCCAAAAAATCGCCGTAATAACTTGAAATTAAATTACTGCCGCCCAACTGTTAGGCAGATTTAATTATGAAATACATTAAAATATTCAGAATAACAACCTTGAGTACTGTGACGAATCAGCTGAAACTGTCATGCTTGCAAGAATTAAATCAATTTTGGTGTTTTCCAAAGTGAGAGGCAAGCAGCAGTAAGGAGCCTATTAATTTAATTCCCACGAAGTAAGATGATTTCAGCAGATTCGTCATAGCAGGATCCTCAAGGTTGTGGTTCCGTATATTTTAAAGTATTTCATAATTAAATCTGCCTAACAGTTGCCCAGCAGTAATTTAATTTCGAGTTTTTACAGCAATTTTTTGGAAAATTAATTTTGCGACTTCTGGAAGCGGAAAACTTTTCCAAGCATATGCATGGTGTACAGCATGAACGTTCAAGTATAGCTGTTATTATTGGTAAAATATCTTGCCCGTATCTTCAGAGTACGTGCAAGTTGAACAGAGGCGAATCTCATCGCCTAGATCTGGTAGCAAAGGGCTTTTAAGGGTTCCACAAGGGGGGAAAAGGTTGAGAAACCCTGTTCTAAACTATTACAAGCAAATATATTCTGTAACAAAACAGAAAACTTGATATCAGAAGTTAACGAGAAGGAGTGAGAAAGAGATGATTCTAGAGGATTACCTACAGTACAGTATTTGAACTGGACTGGGATGTCAACTTACAGGAGCCAAAAGGCATGGAAGTGTTTCACTTCATCTACTTCATACATGTACAGCACTCTTCCAATGCTGATTGGTACGCTGAGTGTAAAGCCTCTGGCAGAAACGTAGTCACCCACACTTATCTCCGTTCCCTCAAACAGGACAGCACTGCCAAAAGAGAGAGTCCTCAATCACAAAAGCACAACATGAGCTACAATTAAAATAAATTATTATTTAGGCCATGAAAACAGTTAAAATAGGATCTTAAGTAGGCAATAAAAATCAAGCAGGTCCTAATTTATTTTCGTTCCTACGCAACAATACAGCCTACTCTTGGCCATGGAATTTTGTAGCACAGTAACAAACTAGCAGTTGTTCCATATATTTGTTGGTTAAGTGCAGTTATTTGGCAACGCCTGTCTGACAATACATTTTTACACACTGAAAATGACATTTCGATGTCCCATGTAGTAACTGGATCATGCTGGGAAAATGAAATGTCTTCTAGAGTCAATTCATCTGGCATGCCTACGGCTTATTTGCCCTTCGCAGGTTGAAGCGGGAGGGATACCTTGAATGGAAAACCAGCAAAACTCTCGAAATATTACAGAATGACGTCAAAAAGGCGAACATAGGTATTAATAGGCCATTTAGGTCCCAACGGCCAAAATATGCAATTTTAGGTTCCATAAACTATGGTTTTTGAAGTCCTTTTCTTATGAAATGGATAGATATATTGCTTCCAGTGTTCTGCAGCCTACAGAATAAAAAGTAGGCAAAACTTAGCAATCAGTTCTCTAATTATAACCCTCATAATCTCGAAACACTATGAATACACTGTACTCCTGATTATCCATGAAGTTGAAAATTGTCCATATACCACCCCCAAAAAATGTAAAAAAGGAAAAGTCAGACAAAATGTCAATATGTCTCACAAAAAATAAACATACTTTTCACATAGGTCAATCTTTAGATCTGGTATGTTTTATTATTTTTAATACACCTTAGTTAAAGCAGCAGGCACAATGTACAGTAGTGCATTAAAAACCTGTGAATAGCTAATTTTTATGATATCTAGGACCATTTTCCAATTATCTGTGTTTTCCAATTATCTGGGCTCACCTGTGTATCAGCAGCATGGACAATATTCTAACTGGGAGTACAGTGTACTTGAATTCTATGACATGGTTAGCCCTAACCTCAAGCTATATAACAGGTTTGTTTTTTCCTAAGTTTTTTCCCTCAGGCAACCTAAATTTGTAACAAAAGTTGTCAGATCAAAGAGGGAAATTCAACTTTGTTCAATAGATTCAGCATTTGCAATAATCTGCATTAAATTTTCAAATTCTCAACTTTGCAAATTTTTCCACTTTAAACTCATGACAGAAGCACAAGAATTGGTAGAAAAACTTTAATTCTTAAAGGACTGATATATTGTGACTGATTTTTGTAGATGCCAATGAAAAAAAAATGAATGACATTTTTGTGCCCAAGATGCTGGAAAAAATCTTTTGCACCTGTGTATCTTTATGTATTATTATATTGCAGATAGATTAGCATATGTAATCTTCAGCCATATGCGCTGGAAAGGAATTTGAAACCCATAATCACTAGCCCAGATTTTTCATATAATAACGACAATTTATGTGTGTCACGCACATTAATAACTTTCATACTTTATACCAAATGAAGCATTCGCCTTCCAGTGTGCACTTGATAGCAACAATTACAGAATTATGTTATTACTTCTCATGCCATCTCCCTTGCCATGAATGTAAATGATTGTGGTTCTGCTTGACATTTTACTACTTGGGACTTCATATCCCATAACCAACAATCTTGATAGTAGTACACTACTGGAAAAGAAAGTGCCTTGTAGGATACAAGCAGATCTAATGCAGATGCAGGCAGAAGCATGAATGAACCAGACAGCTTTTTGTTTTAAAACTCAGCCTCCTGGAAGTGGGTTTCCAGGTTTACTCATGCACACGTCTACCCTTGCCTGAATTTAACGCTGCTTCAACTCAGTACGACAGCTTTTTCCAGTAATATACTATTACATCCTGAACAGGCTCCTTTTTAAAAAATGAAAACAGTGCATAAAAAGCAATGGGGAAATTGAAACCAACTTCACCTGAGGCTCAATGAGAACCAGGTCAAGTTAACAAAATTCTGAACAATCCATTTCACCACAGTATATTCATAGCAACATCTCACCTGTAGTAAGATCTATCATTTTGAATTTTGATTGGCTCCCCAATCCAACTCATCTCTCTGAATGGACTGATGGGTAGTGGCAGCTCTGCCTGCTTTGTAGGAGTCTTCTCCTTAGGCTTCTGTTGTGCTGATTCATTGTCATGATCCTCCCCATCTGAATCATCAGCCATTTGCACAGCCATGTTCGGGCATCGGCGACTCAAACATGCTTGTTTGCTCCTTCCAGTTCCACTGAACTTGACCATATCCTTGCAGGCTACACAATTTCCACAATCTCGTTTCTGGCAGTTAAAGCATATTCCACATCGCTTTCGACGAGGGGCCTTGGACACTTTTTCCTCCTGGTTTTCCAGCTGTCCAATGAATAACATCTCAAAAACTCGATGGACCAAAGGAGTTGTTGTTGACTTGCTCCAGTTTGACTTGGGTCTTGCTGGCATTTGCTGCTGGGCTTCACGTCTCACTGCACGCCTAGATTATTGCATACAATGAAAATAATTAAATCTCCCAATAACATGAACCAACGAACTTCCTTCAGCCAATTCAGATGGGGGTTTGACTATTTCATGATTTTGATAACTCAAACACAGAACTAATCCAATATTTAAATCAGGTTTGGAAGCCTCAACATTTTAAAGCCAGAAGAAGTTTATGTCCAATATCTCCAGAGAATGTCATTTTAACTGAATTCACACTGAGCACTGGAGTCACATCATGTCATAAGGGATGGGGGTGTGGGTGGCAGCAGATCACGGCAAGACAATTTAGCAATGGATATCACGCAAAGACAATGAAAATAATCCCAACTGGTTCCATTATTTGAACATTATTTTGCATGAGCAGAACCATTGTTAACACTAACAATAATAATTTACGGCCAACCCAAATATCTACTCTTTTGCTTTTTAACAATTTATTTGGTTAAATCAAACAATAGTTGCAATAGTCCCAAAGTGCAAGGTGCTAGAGCAAGGGAAACTGCCACACTGACTGCACTTCACTACGAGAGTGTGACGGATCTGTCTCACTTCTCCTATTAATATGGACTTCTCACTCATAGTGGTGGTGGTGGTGGAAGTGGAATATCGTTAAGAGATTTTCACTTGTATAGCTGAGGTATGCTTACCATGAACCATTCTTAACCATGTCATCACAGTAAATATCACTGGCTTCTCCACACTCGAGTTCCTGACTTAGTTACTTGTGGGTCAAAGTTATAGATGAACCCTCACTTGAGAGTTTCAATTATCAGTTTGTTGATAATCTCCTAGCTCACTTTTAAGGCCCTTTTCACTGGAATCCCATCCAGCATGAATTCTCTTAAGATATCTGAGGTCCAGCTCCACCTCAGCTGGAAAACAGTTTTCAGCTACATACTGTCTTTTCCAGCCAAGAAGATATTTACTGGCGGCTTTGTAATAAGATCTTACTGTTAGAAACTCAGGTTGAAGTAATTTCGCCACTTGTCTTTAAAACCAGCCACAAAAACTACAATGGGGAAGTAGCCTTCATTTTGGAAACTACATAATAAATTCGCCCATAATTTTTAGATTTTTTTGGCATACTCCGTTTTAAGATATCAGTTTCAGTTCCGGAGTAATTGGGGTTTTTATGAAGGCTGCTGGTGACGTCACTGTCAGCCTAGAAAATGTTGACGTCACGCGAAGTGAAATGAACGCAAAAATGGTGTTATAGAACGCGCCCCGTCATTGTCGTAACATGCTTCGCTGTTGTTAGCAACCGTCCCATTCCGTGAGCAAGATAGCGGCCGGGGCGCGTATTTATTCCAGGTCGCTCAAGCCGCTTTGTACATGGCAGTGATGCCACCAGGTCAGAATTATCTGTCACCCGAATTCGGCACATGAAGGCCCCTTTTCTCCACCTCGATGGCCTACAGCCGCCTTGCGAATGCTTTCCGTCGTGTCCGCGGTTAATTCAAAGTCAAATTCCTCATATCTCGCAGTCAACCAGGCATTTGAGTGTACCCTTTCGATTGGCACCACTCTGTTGAGCTGTTTTTCCCGCCAATTTTGAAGGCACTTTTAAATGTGCCGTAATTTATCGGGTAATGTCATTTTGATGCAACAGAGTGATGGAATGTATGTTTACAGGCATGGGCTAGCTAGTTATGATCAAAAATCCAAAATCCCAGAACAAGGCTAGTTCCCCATTGCCTTAGCACAACATTAAATCTAATAACACGACAAGACATTCTTCTGGGTATTCCATTGGACGAGTCAAATTTGCATGCACATTTTGGATGATGGACCTCAATCCAAAATGGCTGCAAATTCTACGTGCAGGCTGTGACCACTACAAACGATGGTATCCCAGAGTAGTAATGTGGGATGTTTGGGACATGTACTATTATTGAAGACATCAGTTGCCAAAGGGCCCTACTCTCAAATGTCTAAAAACCGTTTTATAGCGGATTCCTACTCTAGCAGGCAGGACTCACAACCCTGGTGAAGATAAAGGGCTGGGAAGATAAAGTCAACCAGAACTGCCTTAAGGGGGAGATCAAGAGAATTGACACCTTCTTTGAGTTCCAACTCCTGCCGAAAGAGGAGGCACTCAATGCCACCCTCTCTACATAAAAGAAGGGTCGAGTTTGTGGTTGACCATTCCCTCTAGGCACAATGAAAACACTGAATATTAGGGTTCTCCCAACAGATAGTAATTCTCAAAAGCCCCACGTTAGCGTACAAATCAGTCAAATTTTTGCAAAATTATTATTTGCTGAAAAGCCATAGCGAAAGATAAAAATCGGCTTCGTAGGTCTGGAGCACCTATATTTTCTGCATTTCTGGGTGCTTGGTATGACATCACTTAAAATTTCATGCTGGTGTAAATTACTCCCACATGCAAATGACATTTAAAAATACTATATTAATAATATGGTAAAAGTACCACGAACACGTGTAAGAGTGAGGTCCGTTACACAGAAAGTCTCAGTTCTGCTGTTGTTAGTTAGCGAGAATTTTATTCCCAAATCCCCCCCTTAAAATTGAACCATAAACTGCAAAACTCTATATGGAGCAATAAAGCATGCAGCCAGTTTTTTGTCTCTCCTGAAAACGTTCACCTCATGGAGTCTGGCCCTTTGGCTACTGACGTCTTCCATCAAATTTGTCACATCCACCCATCTGTAGGAAATGCAGCCAATTTGCAAACGGAACGGGCTTGCAACCAGTTTGTACCTCTTAGCAAGAGATGCCTCTGCAACTAGAGCTCATTGAATCATGGTGCAACATGTTAATAAATAATTGGTTGGGTAATGCTTTCGCCCTATCAGGGTTTATCGCATGGACCTTTATTTGTTGTGTACATTGGAACCTTTATACGTATCGCCCGGGCCCACGGGCAGGATGACAGGAGGGGATGTGCAAGTGCAGTGCATCTGACGTGTGGCCATTTTTAGTGAGCTCCCCCGGGTGGTTTAGTCTGTAGGAAATACCACCCGAGACAAAGCCAGAGGTGACCGACCTCTGCACGAGATGAAGGGGGTGTCCCCGGGCTGGGATCGAACCCGGGACCTTAACATCCGTGGGCGCGCACGTTACCGCGGCGCCACTCCGTCTCCCTCATGGTGCAACATGTTGCCACAGCAAAGTAAACAACTGTGAATAATTTCCATTGCATGTCTTGTCCCCATGCATTATGAATCCACCCCCTGGTGTACTTATTTGCCAGTGGGGGAGACGGAGTGGCGCCATGGTAACGTGCGCGCCCACGGATGTTAAGGTCCCAGGATCAAATCCCGCCCGGGGACACCCCCTTCATCCCGTGCAGAGTGTGGGTCGTCTCTGGCTTCGTTTCTGGGTGAAATATCCAACAGACAAATCCACCCGGGGGAGTTCACAAAATGACCTCGTACAGCATTGCACTGCACTTGCACATCCCCTCCTGTCATCCCGCCCGTGGGGACAGGCGATTCGCCAAAAAGTTCCACATTGTACCATCTTGAAAAATAAAGGTTATGCTGATGCCCGCAAGGGTGAGCACTAACCCACAATTATTAATTATTATTATACTTATTTGCCAGTACGAGTTAAGAATATGCCATTATTAGGTGACACCTGTAAGTGACTTGATTAATTCTGACCTTCTTCCTAAAGTGATTCCAGCAAGCTTGACCAGTGACCTCATGCAACGGGTAGTAATCAGCTTTCGTTCATTTGCAGTTGCTGACTCATCATAGCTATTGACGTGATCACATATAAATTGTGAATGCCTCAACAAGCTGTCTTCTGTTATGGTATGCACTCCTCTTGGCGGCACTACTGTCTGAAAGAAAACTTTCCCTTATAAGTAGGGCATGAATGTTGTCAAACAATCAATCCTGCAATAGAGCCTAGTCAAGTACTATAAGAAGCAGTCTTCCAGTGCAAAAAAAATTAATGCAAGTGACAGTGCTTCTTACACTACACATGCACTTCTGCAAAGTTATACAAACCCCCACTGTGGACTGGGAGATGTCACTTCCTTGTCACTACAACAACTCACAGACTGCTCCATTTTGTCTAAAGCAACAGACCCCACAGTCCTTACCTGGAGTTTGGTAAGAAGGTCCTCATATTCTGCACCTTCGTGATGCTGGACAAATTCAATGACAACTTTGCTCAGGAAGATTTTCTCTAGAACTTGGCTCATAAATGGGGCATACTCCTCACTAGGCTCCATCAGGTAGTACTCGGCACAACTTGTAGAGAAACCCACGAGGGCTTTTTCACCCCCATCATATCCTGAAATCCACCATTCATTGATGGGTCCCACTTCCTTTGCCGCAATTCCACCCTCTATGTTAGGGTTCTCATCCCACACAGGTTTCACGTATCCTGAGAAAAACAGGAACACATCCTCCTCGATCAAGCCCGAATCAAATGGAACCAGGTGGCCTTCTTTGTCGTATACACTGAAAAATTGCAAGGTCCAATATTAATCTTTGTGAAAACCCATACAAAAGTCCTAAATGGAATCTATTTACCAATTTACTGAGTTTATCAGTTTTTGGTGGACATGTCACCTGTTGTAATATATTATAAAAATTCACTGTTCCACTCCAGCACAAAAAAGTACAATAAAGAAGCTCCTGTTTTAACACTACAATGGACTTGGTGCAATATTTGCCGGCTGAATAGATAGAATCCAAACACTATTGCCCATGCTTTCCATGTCAAGATCTAAGTTAGACTCTTCCAAGAGGTACAAGCCTATATTCTCTACTCAATCTCAAAAGTCATTTCTCTCTATCCCCCCCCCNCAACGTGAATTAGCAATATATATTTCCCAGGCCAAAACCTACCTAAAGTTGGTCATTTTATGTGCAGGTTTCTCCTCTACGTCACCTTCCCCTTGACCTGAAAACATATCCAGACTTGGATGGGTAAGAGCAATAAATTCTTCAACGGCACCATCAGGATGCCCCGCAAATATCTTCAAATCCTGATCATTCAGTGACTGCTTGCAAAGGGAACACCTCACTGTACGCTGAACTTTTGGCTTGATTTTCACTTGTTGCTTTCGTTGGCGAGATTCACCCAAGCAGATCTTCTTCACCTGGGTATGCTCAACGTCTGCATCAGTATCCTCTGTCTTCACCTCCGCATCTTTCACTTTGGCATCTGATTCTGTATCTCTAGCCTGCCTCTTTGGAGTCTTCTTGAAATGGGATTTTATAGTTGCTTGGGTCATCAATTTTTCCTTTGGTGCAACATCCATATCTGTATAAATAAATTACATTAAGAAGATATAACTTAACTCTAGTTCTGGACAATGTTTAAAACACACCTAAGGCCCACCATAATATTGCACTCAACAATAAAAGTCAAGTTTCACTCTCAACCTGACATTGTCAAAATAATAAAATCAGCTGTTTAATTCCTGAAACTAAAAATGCGACCCTAAATGAACCTGTGCCACCAAAGATATGGTCACAATGAGTAAAAGTCACAAATTTGACAAATCTTCTAAATATCTAAAAATCAATGGAACGTCCTGAAGATGTCAGGTACTGTACATACGAGAAATCCATATTTAGAAATATCAAGAACAAGGGCTTAGGTCTCATACAAGTATCACCTCTAGGCATAACCTTGGCAAGTACAATGAAACTTCTATAACTGCACAATATACAAGGAACTAGAAAAAAATTATTCTGCAGTAGTGTAATTGAAAATATTGCAGTACAAAACTGTACAATGACATTTACCTTTATTCCACACTATTTAATGTTAAGAATTCCATTTACTCAATAACTTGATCAATTCCCGTGTCAAGAATGGGTACCCTGCTAATCTCACAACAAGTGTAAAGGAAAGTTTGTCAGTTTCTTTGTTTGTCCATGCCAACGGGTCTCCCTGGAATCAAACCATGGAAACAGGCCATGCGAAGAACGGGCTTTGTTGATAGTCTATAATAAACCTAAGGTGACATTGATATCACTATTTTTAAATAATTTCAGTTATTAACAATGCAAGAATGGGAATTTGATCTCCCATTTCCGTGGTTCAATCTGGATGTCTTGGCCTGCATTTAATCCTAAGGCAAGGGCAAAACAATAACCTAGCCAACTCAAGCAAAACCTCAATTGGCAAAGACATCAATAATGAACACCACAGTAAATTACTGCCCACAGCTTGAGAGTTACAAAGAGGTACACATTCAACTTAAGGAGTGTTTACACCCTCACGATATGAGCCTCGATCGCATGATCAGACGCTTTGCGACCAACGAAAGGGGGTTCCCTAGGTCCAGTCGCAATGACCATGGCATGTGACCGTATCTATTTGAAAGAGGTTTGGTCGGCTTCAAAATGTACGATGTCACGGTTGTGCTACCCCGCTTTTCCCCTAATATCCCGTCATGTGACCCAGATCAGACCAATCAGAGCCTTTCCCCTCTTCCAAGTCTCCCTCAAGAGCTAGTCAGAAGCACGGAATCAATAGTAATCTTGAGAAGGGGGAGGGTGAGGGGGAGCCCAGCCCGGTGGAGCCTGTCCCCTGCCCCCTTCTCAAGATGGCTGCAACTAGCAGAAGGAACTCGGACCCAGAAGGAACCCACAACCCAGGAGCTCGGTCCACCTCCACCCCCTCTCCCTGACCGGTTTCCCTCCATCCGGCTGTTGACCCTCCTAACCCAGGCCAGGGGTGAGGCACTCTGGGTGAGGGGTGGAGTGGTGGTCGGGGGTGACAGGGCATCGACCTATACCGGGGACTCACATTCAAGCTTCTGGTTGTGCGACGTAGCACATGTGCAACATGCTTATAGTCGGAATGGCGTAAACGCCCAGTGCGATCTGTGTGGCCGACAGAAACATCGGTTGCGCGATCGAGGCTCATATCGTGAGGCCGTAAACACGCCTTTAGGGAAGGTTCATCCTACTACAGTACTGCTGTACACTGCAACCAACCAATATTATAATTTTCTTTGGCTCACGGATGTTAAAGTTGTATGAGTGTCACCATAATGCTGTTATTACTTTATCACTTCTGATAACTAACCTGCTTCTTCAGTATGTTTGGAAGGCTCCTGCTTCACTTCCTCCTTTGTACCGTCAACTTCCATTTCTGATTCAGGTGTGACTTCTGCTTTATTATTTGTGAAGTCCATGTTCAGCTTTATCCCAAGCTTTTCAAAATATAAGGCACTCCCAACTTTCATAGAGGTGATTCTCCTCTTCTCTATCTTGGAGAGATGAGATCCCAAGGCAGCCATCAACATCTTCTTGAAACCCTTTTCTTTCAGCTCTCCAGCCTGCATCTCCTGAACCAGACTTCTAACCCTATCACACAGGATACAACAAATAAGAAGGCTGCTTCTAAAGGGTCAGTTACTGGTGGTAGATATGATCTACCGCCATCACCTGTAGCTAGTAGATGTGATGGTTTCGTGGCAAAGCATTGCACAAGGCAACAAGTGGTTAATAATCAATTCCAAAATCAAGGTGTTCATAGTTTATTACCTTTGAATTGCACATCCCACAGATCAAAAAACTGCTAGTTACACTTGTATGTGACCACAGCGTGACATGACAGAAGGATGGAAAGGTTTTTGGGATGGGGGCTGGGAATGGAGCAGAAGGGAAAGAGCAAGAATGTTCAGTTTGGGGATCACATTCAGCAGACACCAGAAAGGTCATGCCGGGCAATAGCTCACTGGAGGCATGCAAGGCTGACACTGACAGCTAAGATTCCCAGGTTCAAATAACGAAAAAAACCAAGTGTTTTGCTGCTGCTAGATTGCATCTACCAGGGTGAACCTCGCCTAGTGCTGACCGGCCTTTCAGACCTCGTCTTGCATGTCCCCCTGTACCCCTGCTCCCCTGACCAAGAAGTAGACTGCAATGCCACAGGCCTTAGTACAGCGGTTCTCAACCTTTGCCACATCAGGGTCCATATCTCCATCCCCCAAATCCAATAAGCCCCCCTTTTTTTGTTCGAGGTCACACAATCTTAGGTGAATGTAATAACTGACAAAGTACAGTGGAATCCTCCTATACTGTAAGCACATCGGATATAAGCAAGTAGAAAGATCGGTACCTTCATATTTCCAGCACTGTACAAGTGCAGTTGAATCCGGATATAACAGACTTGTCTTAATTGCATAGTGTAATATTTAAATTTAATATTGAGTGTCTGTTTCTGAGGTGGGTAGGGGTGGGGGGTGGGACGGGTTGTTTTTAGGTTTATTCTCATGAGTTTCATTAGTTCATATGTTGGGTTAGCTTGCGTCTCCCTTCATCGCTGACTACCCCTCATAGGGAAATGTGGTGATGTTGTTGTCTGCTATTATCTGACTGCACAAATCCTTATTCAGAACTGCACATTTGGCTTTTAGAATTGCACAAATTGTGTAGAACTGCACGCTACAGCAAGCCCTGAGTAGTTCTTACCTACTCAGTGCGACTTTTGTGCCTGTTTCGAGTCACATAATATTTGGATTCACCCCGCGCCACCCCTTCGCATCCCACAGTTTGAGAACCGCTGCCTTAGTAAGTCCAACTTCCATTAAGATGGGTGGCACACACCAACAAAATATGCATGAGGTATGCGCCCACGGATATTAAGGTCCCGGGTTCGATCCCCACCCGGGGTTCCCACCTTTATCCGTACAGAGTTGGGCCATCTTTGGCTTCATTTCAGGTGGCAATTTCCAACAGACTAAGCCACCCAGGGGAGTTCACAAAATGACCAAGTTCAGACATTGCACATCCCCTCCTACTCATCCCCCCTTCGCTCGCGGTACCCGGGCGTTACGGAAAAGGACCACTTGTAAAGCTTGTACATCTGAAGCAAAATAAAGGTACCGTGCCAGATGCCCAATTAGGGCGGTGCACTAACCCAATTATTTATTAATTATTAATATGCATGAGGTATGGAAAAGAAAAAGGTGCAACAAATGACTTACAATTCAAGATTTATTCTAATGTAATCTTCGGAAAATCTTATTGCTCTCATACCATTCAGAAGTGAGCCAAATTTGGGCAAGTAATAGATGAGACATGTCTACATGGCTCTGGCTGGCTGCCTTTGCCTTTTACTGCCCCCTCCACTGCTTGATATCCGCTTCTTGGTAATTACTGAGGTGAAGAGACCTGACCAACGGATCACAGAGCCCCTCTGTGTGTTGGTGTCATGGCTATGGAGTGACCAGAACCAGTACCACCAATCGTGTGGGCCTGCCAGGAGCAATATTCATTGCATTGCCCAATGATTTGTTAGTTGCACATGCACAGTGAGTGGGGCACTTGTTGTGCCACATATCAACCATATTGACTTCCTGCAACACAAGACAGACAGGATTGCTACCCATTGCTACAGGATACACAACCCACAGTAAGTGTCCCGCTCATATGCACTCACAACAAATCTTTGGGCAATGCAATGGACCATGCCTGGCAGGACCACTAGATGGACTGGTGGCAGTCACATCAACACCACACAGATAGCACCAACACAAAGGGCTGCATCCATCACCTCCATGTCTCTGCCCGAGAATGCGAAAATTAAGTCCGTACTTTCCTTCCTTCCTTCCCAGCGCCACCTAGCGGGGAGTAGGCTTCCCAAACATATGGAGGACAAACATGCGCTAGTTGCGTCTGGGAAACTGTAAAGTACCTGAATTTTTAAAAACATGGTATATTACGCAGCAAAATTTGCTCCACAACAATGCCACATTACCATGGATATCACTGAAAAAATCCACATTCAATTTGTGGTTGAAATATGGATTCTGCATTCATCAAGTCTTGAATGACCACTTCTCTCTCTCTGTGAGTGCCTGCCTCAAACTGCCCCATGGCCTGCATTTGCTGTACTTCTTGCTTTTACTTATTCTATTAATCACAGCTGAGCTTCACCATTTTTAAACATTTGAAACTATGAAACTGCATGGGAGAAACCCCAGTTGTCACTACGATTCCCTTCATGGTGAAGCATATACAGACCACCATATCATTAGTCACGGTCACGCCGGGTCACACGCAGGTCCCCCCCCCACCCTGAGTACTCTCCTGACCCCAAGTCATAATCGTACTTGTTCTGGGTGGCCCTGGGCAGATTGACGGTCGGCTCCACCTGCTCTTCCTCTTCCTCCTCCTCCGAGGCCGCCCCTCCTTGGCCCGAGCCCCCTGGCAGGCAGTCTTCCGGCGGCATGGTCTCCTCCTCCTTCAGACAAAGGACCAGCACCAACTCCGCGAGCTCTATCCCGCTTAACACCGATCCGGGTAGGGACCAACCAAGAGCAGCGTGCTCGGGGCCACTACCCGGCTGCACAAAGGAAAATGGAGGGAAAAGACCCGCAACTACCACAACACCCGTCCGACTCCGCCACCGGTGCGGGAAGCAAAGAAGGCCTGAAAAAGGAACCCGTCGGGTTTGAGCGGGAAAAATTCCGTTACTCGGGACACCCTGTCGGCCGATCTCCGTACTAATCCACCTGGGGCAGGGTTGCCAGTTGGCGAACCGCCATTTTCAAACCTGAACCCCCCCTCGCAAAGTGCATTTCAGGCACAAAATGATAAGTCGCACATACATTTGTACCATTTTTTATTAGATATATACTCAGTGGTGTGCATGAGCTATTTTAAAAAATGGGCACGTTGCACAATTATTTGTAAAACCTGCACATCTAGAAAAGAAAGGAGGAAATACTCGTATCACAATAAACAGAGCAGTTTTAAGAACACTTGCTGCTTGTCGCCCCCTACATTCTTATGGCTAACAATAATTTGCATACATGGACAGTTAAGTACAATCTTTCTGGCCACATGGGAAATGGGGGGGACTTGGTCTTGAGACGACTTTCACTAGACAAGTGTAATGTGACATCACTTTGCAGATCATCTATTCACTGAGTGACTATTCAACTTCCCCACCACCAACATTGTAATAGCAACGTGAGGAAAAATACTGTACAACATCGCGACTCAATTGCCAATAACATTTCTGGACACATTTTTTTACTTGGTTAAAAATCCTCTTTTGGAGTGGTCCCATGCAAAAAAAATCAATGGCACTATTTAATTACATTTTTGATTGCCGCATATTGAAGAAGTCGTTGCTGTTAAGAGCACTTGACACGAGATTATGGCTGCTGAGTCACTAATGCAGAGTCTCATTAGTTTGCAGGGTTAGTAATGCAATAATATTGCCAGACAAGGGGTACTGGAATGGGAGGGCCTCGTTTTATATGCATTTTCTCCTACCAGTACCGGTACCTTGTAAAATACATTATTGTACCAATCAAGAGTATCTTGCTATTAGAATCACAAACCTTTCAGGGTTTAATTGTCAACAAATTATTTTTGATTGGTTAGCTGTGCATTAATACTATGAAGGGAAACATGAAACAGTGATGCATAATAAACTATATTCATAGAGCATATACTGGAGTTTAAGAGCAATTAGACAATAACATTTGAGGACAACTCATTGAATTAAAAATATGGAAGACATATGAAGAAAATAATCTAAACTTTTTAAAAGGCGAGATACTGAAACTGCACAATTATTATTGCTGCCTTACAAAAACAAAACATACTCAATATAACCTGCTGCTGATAACGATAAATTCATTTCAATATTGCAAACTCAATACTACAGTAGGTTGCTATCATGGCTTTAGTTTTTTAAAACTCTGAGTTGCCAAAGAACATAAAAAATATATATGTATATACTTCCAATAATAAAATTGACCAAGATGGCTTCCCACAGCTGCCTTCAAACACAACCACTATGCTTATTTGGATGGAATAGTTTTCAAATGCCACTACCACACACGCACAAGTGTGATTCTGCAGTAGTTTTTTACCAGCTCACAAAATTACCGGATGTGGTTGCGGTTGTGAGTTGGCCAAAAGGACGCAAAACTTGCACACTTCAGCTGCAAGGATTGAAAAAAAATTCACAGGTAATATTTACAAACTTCAAGTGCTTCTGCATGCATGTTATTGCTACAAATGTGCAAGCCTTGTGTTAGGTTGGGTGAGGCATGCAAAATTTCTGTTAGTCACATGTACTCACTATCGATTGGCAGCCATAGTTGCTGGAATGGAATATCCTGGCAGCGTGCAAAAAGGAGGAAGAAGTTTTCATACCTGAGCTCTCACTCACACTTGATTCCAATATTTGTGCACAACCACCGACTAGTATTTTGCATTTTTTTAAAAAAAAGGCAATTGTCCTGGAGATCACAACTCACATTAATTGCACATACACCAGTTGAAAAAATCAGAAGACACCCATACATATCGTCCAATAGTGAGCAGAATAATGGTGACGCAGGCTCAGAGTAACATCATTTTAAAAACTTACATATCAATGACGCTTGCTAGTCCGGACAGACAAAAATTGTGTAACATTACCAAATCACCACGTATCACTTCATATGGAAAACAAAATGTATGTGATGTATGATAATCAATTCACAAAATGCTCATGAATATTTTTCCATTGCATTCTAATCGACTCAGAAAAGCTTAACAAAGAAACACGACTTCGCTAGCTACTAACTAGAATATTTAGCAATAAGGCCTCAACAAATTTTGTTCCGGGACCTTGCCAGTAATGGCTCATGTTACCGGAACCATTTTTTAAAAACTGCACAGCTCTACTGCTTACTTACAAAACTGAGCTTTCAAGAATGGAACCTAAGTTGAAAAAATTTCCATAAAAAGGATTTGCTGTACCTGCGTCACACACAAAATGCCACCAACACAGGTGAAGAATAAATGACCACAACCAAATTCTAGCACCAAGAAAACCCACGACTCCACTCACTGTCAGTGATATAAATTACAAAAATAGTTTTAAGACCTGGCCCACCCAAATGGTTCTCACCCAAAAGCAAAGAAGGCGAGCAAACACGTCATTGAAAATATGTGCAACTATATCCATGATAGTGTCCCTTCTAGTCGAAGCCAAAATTGGGCATATAGCACCAAGACCGCCATGGACACTTGCCTTTGGGCTTATACTTGAGGTGCTCTTCCACGTACTGGCAGGGGCAATAGGCAGAGATGCAGTGGCGGGGGGGTGCTCTCACCCTCCCTCTTCCCTCTCCCCCGCCCTGTCCCCCACTGCCTCCTCCCTCCCCCCCACTCCGAGCGTCCACCTGCAGGCTCAGGTGCTTCCGAGCAAATGCCTTGGCCCAACGCTGCAGGTAGCGGAGAAGCAGCAGCTCCGCTCGAGCCTAATGAAATGATTGAAAAATTCAGAAGAAAAGATAGCCTTCTAAGCCCACAGCTACTGTGCACATGCAACTATATAACCACATACCAAAGTCAGGGTTGGAGTACTAAGACAATGAACACATATAGAATATCAGTCACCTAGAGCTCCAAGGATCATGGTAGTGTTACTGGGCAAAACAGAAGCAGAGGAGGACAAGTTAACTGGAATGTAATAACCTTTTGTTTTCAGGAAAATTCAAACGGCTTGGTTCTATAAAACTGATGCCAAATTACTGGATGAGTTACAAAACCTTGACAGCAACTCCTCTCAGAATTACACAGGAATGAACTTTTCCCACAGCAACAAGACTTTCACATGGATGTTTCCTTGGACATCACGTCAAAATGTTCCATTTGCCTATATCACTACAAGCCCTGACTTTGGTTGTGAAATGCAAGCAAGAAGCCAAAATGTGCTCTCAGGATCAGAAATGGGTTATTCTAAAATGCATGCAGAAACACTTGGAAATGCGATGAGACATCACTCAGGAGAAAGCCACCCTGCAAAAAATTCCTTAAAGCTAAACACGGGAGACAGATTTTGCTTTACAAATGACATCCCCCCCACTTCTTAGTAAACACTACACATTTTTTGTGCAATTTTCTCTTAGGCATCTCCAGTCCATCGATCACACCATGGGCAAAAGGAGCGCGGATCCCTGCGAGGCTTGTTGTACAGGTACTCCTCAATGTATTGGCATGGACAGAGTGCAGAGTGCAGATGCCTTGGGTTGGGTGCATTGGCCCCTCCTGCCCCACCCCTCCCTCCTCCTTCAATTCCCATGACACTGGGCTCTTCCACCATCCAATCCAGCCTGCGCCGCAAAAAGTCCTTGGCCCATCGCTGAAGGTAGCGCAGGAGGAGGCTCTCGGCCTGTTGCTTTATGAAAACAATAGGCCGGGATATTGCTTGGTGGGTTTAAGATCTATACCCGTCAATTTCTCTTGCAACATTTCTAATGTGAAAGGAAGCTTTTGATACCACTTTTTCTATTTCTTCATTAAAACCAATCAGTCTATTAACAGCCCACAATTAGATTGCTCAATTCTCTCATTTCAAATAACAATAATCTGGCACTAACTCAAGTGTGAAATATGCAGCAGAGAAAAGTATCAAAACACTTCACCTCACATTCTGGTATAATTTTTGTACCTTAAATCATCTTATACTGTACTTGCAAATCAGTTGCAGAAAAATTATGCAGTAAAGAATAGATATGAAATTTAGCATGAACAAGGCACATTAAAAAACTCAACATTTAAAAACTCGACCCTGGAACACCTGTCATGCTTGCCATGCCCTCACTTAAAGTGCATAGCAAGTGAGCAAGCAAAAATAACTGGTCCATGCAAAAGCTACAGGGAGTGATACCATTTTGATGCCATTATGCTGCTTTGTTGGAACATTCAATATAGCCCATGCTCCTGATAAATAGTCTACTTATGACAAGCAACTTCCAAATTCAGTCAATCAGAGTATGTTAGAAGTTCTATTTGATGAAAAATGAAACTATGTATCCTACAGTTGACTCCGGTTATAACAGCTTCAGCCATACTAGATTCTTAGATGTAGTAGCCTCTAAAGGCTGGCCCTGCCATACTTTCATATATGGTCTGTGTATTTGGCTATAATAGACTTCGGTTAGAGAAGACTTATTTCCGCAGTTCCTTCAAGTCTCTTATATCCCGAGTCTACTGTATCTAGATTCTGCGACAGTATTTTGCAAGGACAAACTTCATGACCCTTCATGTAGTTCCTGACTTGCTGCCCTTTTTATTTGAGGGTCCTAATTAAATATGTATGCACTACTGTAGCAAACATTTGGCAAAGGTAATTCTCATTTTAAAATAATTACTTTTTAACATAAAATGTTTATCAAATTTTTAGTTATATCATAACTTCTGGAGTCACTGAAAAATTCTGAATAGTCATTTGTAATAGTCAGCAAATTTTCAGTGACAAAATTTAGTCAAATATAAAAGCACATTTACATAAATTAGATCAAGTGCTACAATGAGCAGGTTCAGTTCAACGATACTTTCCAAAGATGCAATCTAGAAATGTAATAATAATTACCTAAATTTGCAAGTTGCTGATCTGTTTATTACGATTATTGTTATACTGTATGGTCATTCACAACCTTATAGGGGCCGTGCAGACGGGCCAAGCCCAGCCGCGGCCGCGACGGTTCATACCTGGCAAGCCACGGCCAGGCCACGGCTTACAACGTAGGCCAACTTCCTGGAAGTTGGCCAGGGCCGCGGCCAAGGCCGGCCGTCTGCACGGCCCCTTCCAGGTGATCGGTAAATCAAGCTTCAGGTACCGAGATTCCTTGTGAAAAACCAGTATAAGGAAGTGAAGGTCCTATAGCTCTACGATGCCTGGTTAGGGCTCACGAGGTCTCCAAAGTTTGGGCCCAATCCTGACGTCACATCCGCCCACGAAATTCAAACATTACCGTATCGCTACTGTACGCGGTTTGTTGCCAGGCGTTGACATGTTGACATCCCCTACATCTGTACCAAACAATGGAACCATATAAACTGGCGGGGACATTGCCAGGCACGCGCCGACGGTATGGCAACGTCCCTGCAAGTTTATATGGTTCCATTGTTTAGTGAAAATGTAGGGGATGTCAACATGGCAACAAACCGCGTACAGTAGTGATACGGTAATGTTTGAATTTCGTGGGCAGATGTGACATCATGGAGACCTCATGAGCCATAACCAGGCATAATAGAGCAATAGGACCTTCACTTCTATATACTGGTTTTTCACAAGGAATCTCACTACCTGAAGCTTGTGCACCATTTACTGACCACCCTGTATATCTAAGTTATGTATTATCGACCAAATTTTATCATTGCCATTTTCACTTGTACTTCTCAAGGGAAAGGGGCCTGAATAAAATTGGGCAGATAGTACCCATAGCTTAACTGGATGTACCCCTACATGCAAAATTTAAACAACTTTTTAATCACCTAATGGAAAATTAATCTCTTGCATAGTAATAACTGGTAATGAATTATGTCACACCCTGTACACCAAAGAACTAGCTTACCTGTTTCCGGGACAATCTAGTGTTGGTACTTCCAGTGATGATGATGTCATGATCCTCAATGTCCATTCTCTGTTGGAATTGGTCCCTTCGCCTAAGCTCTTCAGCTGAGGTCTGCTCATTCGGACGTCCTGACAGTTCCTCATTCTCAATCACCTCATGCAGCTTTTTCTGTAACCCCAAGTGGTCTCTAAGTAACACATCCTTCCAATATTCATGGCATTGATACATCAAATGATTTAAAATGGCATCATTGCCAGGTATTTCAATATACTGTATAAAATCATCATTAAATGTCCACATATCTGAAATTATTTTCTGCTTGATACTGCTGCATCACTAATTGCAATAGCATAACCAAATTATTGGCTCTCAGGTGATTCTTCAATGACAGGAAATTGCAGTTGAACAACCAACCAACTTTTCATTTTTGTCAGATCAGTCATCTGTCATAAGAACATAATACTATGTACCAGCACGTCAAATAATTGGGGATAACTCACAATACATTCCGTGGTATCAAAATAGATGAAGCACAGGTTGACCTTGTGGCAAGAAAGCTTCCCCCTGTCATCCAGTCCCAATATAATTTTGTGCTTGAGCAGGTGCCTGTTGACTCGGGCCATACACTTCTCAAGATTCTTGTTCAGCTTGATCTTGACCCACATGCAGAAGAAAATGGCTCCAGCATTGAGTACCAACCACATCACCCCAAGGCCAAAGAGCGTTAGTCCTGTGATTCCTGAGAAAAGCAACGCCAGAAGGACCACAAAAGCCACAAATATCCATGAAATAAGGATGCGCTTGTAGCAGATGTTGTAGGCATTGAACCGGACATCATTAGTCAGCATTTCCATGGCATGAACAAACTCTTCCACTGTAAGCTAAAAGGAACAATTTTACATTATCAGTACTAATACAATCAATCGAGTTCATAATAACATCATTTAAAAATTTAAATTCCCAGTGGACAACACAAATCTTTTACAATAAACAATTGAGGAAATGAGGAGGAATTTCTCCTCCAATAATAGGTGCACAGATTGTACACTGAAAGACTTTATCCCATGCCCCTATTTCAATTTACAAAGCAGAAGTACTTACAGTGAGTCCCTGTGCCATCAGCTCTTCGGGGACCAGTTCAGGTCGAAACTGAGCAGGTGTTACCCAAGGCCATCGGGTGTTAACAGGCAGGAGTGTGACAATCACATCACCATTAGCTGCAAAGAAGTGTAACTATTTGTAGTTCGCTTTATAAACTGCCACACCTAATAAAGTAGCTGCACAATAACTCTCGAACTGTCAACAGGTTTTTAAATGTAAAATTCCATGTCCTCTCCAATTCTACCAAACCCATATATTGATCAGGAGGAGCAGGAATAGAGTAACTGACTGGAGGGAGAAGAACTAAGGGTAGAGATGACTGACAGTTCCAGAGTTATCATAAAGCTACAGCAGATGCGGATGAAATTGAGCAAGATTCACATGACCAAATTGTTATTGTTGTATTTTACTTTGAGCATGCCCCAAAACTTATGTTCCCCATATACATACACATCATTTCATGTGCGCCTAGTATAATATCCTTCAAGTCCTGTCTGGTATGAATTTTTAAGAACTTGTTTACTGACTTGTCCAATCATGTCAAAGTGATCTACCTACCATTCAAGAACTGGATAAACTGTACATATCAAAGGAAGATGTTGTGAACAGTGGTCAGTATCTTTCAAAAGCAGGTCATCTTCAATCAATATCTGAACTTTCCCAAATATGGAATTAAAAACATTACTATCTCAGCAATGACGGAATGTATCCCCCCCCCCCTCTCCACCAAAATAATCTGTCACCTGACTGGTTCTATTCCCTTCCTTTGTATGTACTCTGACAATAATTGTCCAATGCGAGACAAATAAAATCCAGTACCAAATCCCTGCCGGATGACATCATTTCCGTGTCCTCCAGATGCCACATTGAGCCTCCCATTTATCCTCTCACTGAGGTCAACGTTGTGCAAGTTGTGGACACCAAGGGGGTTAGTGGCTCCCATGCTGATGCGGGTGTCCTGTGAAGCGGAAGTGGGTGCCACTGCAGCTGCAGCAGAGGTTGCTGGAGCAGAGGGAGGGTTAGCCCCAGCATTAGCAGCATGTTGGGGTGATGGGCGGTCCAAGGGTGGGGAGGGTCTGTTGCTCTTGGTCCTGTCCAGGGACACATGGACAGTCTCAGCTTCTATAACTGCTCCACTGTACTCTGCCTTCGCAGGACCATTGTTTTCTGCAAAGTCTGGTTCTGGATCCCCATTGTTGGCACTCTCATCAAACTTGACCCACGTCTTCTTTCCAGCTTCCTCCTGCTTTGGGCTTGAAGCCACTTCAGCCATTGTGGCCAGGGGTCTACAAGAGAGTTATGCATATTACAAGGAATGTGGGTTGATGCATTTTTCCTGGTGTTATCTGAACTCATGCCAAGAGTGTTGTGTAACATGTCACAAGTTTGCATTCCTGTGTGTCTTTTGCAATGACACTTGATGAATAACTTCCACATCATACAAGTGATTACAATTCCACACTGAAAAAATATTATTTCAATGTATTTACTAAGTCATTCTCCAATGAAAAAAGTTATATCTAAATTACATCTCACTGAGCAGATAAGGTCTCTCTCATTACATAAGCATAAGAAACTGAATGGAAATCAATTGAGAGTCAATTGGCCACAGGCTAATGACCTGCCTTATCTTCTCTTATCTACACCACTCATGTCCCACAGATGAAAGGCACACGACTTTCTCTTGTCAAACATGACAGATAAGGTTGTCATTTGGAGGCCAAACAAATGACCATAATTAACCAGATGGAATTTTAACATATTTTACAAAGAACACCTTGCTACTAATGTATGGAAAACAAGATATTGATCTGATGGCATCGTTTCTTACATTGTTGCTTTTTGTTGACACTGTTTACTCATATTGTTCTGTGAGAATATTTCCATGGAAACTGTGATGACGTTATAGGTGGAGTACTGTCATTTGGATCTGGCAATTACACAATAAATCAGATGTATCCTCTGGTATGATCTTCACACATTACTGCAAGGTACTGTACTTCAGATTCACTACATCTTGCAAATGAAGGTCCTAAGCCAAAAATAGTACCTACTGGATGGTGGCTTTGCAATTTTTTTGAGGGAATTCCCCTCTGAGGCTGTTCTGCACCAGGATGGGCCCTCAAAATGTGCATATCATCTCACTGAGCACATAATTTGGCAAATTGTGAATTCAATTCAATAATAATCAACAGAAGCTTGTTCAAAATGCAATATTTTCTTTATTTGTCACTCAACAAATTAAGCAATGCACCAGAGCAGTTCACTAACCATCTGCTGTCAGGTGTAAGAAGATCATAACTCAAACACTAGTAAGACTGAAAGGTCCTGCACTAATCCCCTCAGAGTCGGGGATTAGTGCAGGACTTTCAGTCTTACTAGTTTTTGAGTTATGGTCTTCTTATATCTGACAGCAGCCATATGCTCCATATAAAATACCAAAAACATATCAGTTACATTGTCACTATGCTGTAATGTGTGCAGTTGCATGGCCACAACATACTATGGTTAAGTTAGTTTGGTAGAATAAGCCAAAGCACGTACACTAATGAGGGGTTGTGTGGCTATTAAGACAGAGGGAGAAACATGCATGTGGAGAAAAAAGTGGTAATTCATGATCATACTGGGGAGATGTGATTAATTCCCCACCACTATCCCTTTACCAGTTGTGAACAGTACAACCTAGGTCAATGGAAACAATTTGGGAGGGTAAGATCTTGGCAGAATTGGTGGAACGTTAGGAAATGACAGAGTGATGCCCAAGAAAGTTCACTACAAATATCCACTAGGTTTTACTCTGCCTTAACGAGCAGCCATTCAGCATGAGCCACTCCATCCTTCATCCCAGAGGACCACTGGCAGATCCTTCAGGCTAATACTAGTGTTAAAACTGGTCAGTGCTGTTACAGTACAGTATTTACAAAAATTGGCCCCATCATTCCCAATGCAACCTGACCTTATTGTGGGTCAGCATACCCGAGAGCACTGATATGAGGCAATGCATAAATATGTGTGCACATGCACATTATTGCCTGATGATAAATCTACACTACCAACAACGGCTAATTCCACTGTTAATTCACACCATCCCAGCAACAACAGCCCTAGGCCTTATGTGCAAACCAACCACGGGCACGTATGATCGCGACCACGTTTACGTACCTGCCAAGTACCTACTGCATGAAGCAAGGTAGAGTCCCCACCCTGCTTGTGGCCCTACCCACCCGAGCGATTATTATCCGGCTGGGGCGAATGAATGACCGGATGAACCCACCGACGCAACAATGCCCGTCTGGTAGTAGCCGCAGGTGAACCTCGCCTTCTTCAACCCTTCCGTTTCTTCCCCCTATTTTTTTAATGCTCTTGTTCCCTTCCCCACCGTTTGCCCCCTCAGCGGACCCCCGACCGATCCACGGTGAAGTTTCCCCCAAGTGCGGCCAATCAGGTTTGGATTCGCATTTATTTGGCCACATCCCAACCTGTCCGATGTTGCCACACCTTACCACACGATATTTCGCACGATATATCGATACGCCTAGGAGGCTTTTGAACAGGTGCTCGGAAAGATAAAAGAAAATTGTATCGATGCATTGCACAGGAATGGGTGCAATGGGTGTGACTGCGCTCTCGTTGTAATCAGCGGCCTTGTGGAGGCTTCATTTGGGGGGCAGGAAATGACTGCGCCATCCTTGTCTTTGTGTATCATCTGCCTACATGGTGGTGATGGTACATCTGGCATCAATGCGCGGGGAATTCAACAATGGTCGTGATCCCGCATGCGATTTGCGCTCATGGCAACTTTTGGCGAGAAGACGATGCTGGCGGGTGGGGTGGAGCAGGGAGGAACAAGGGGGTTGACGG